>JABASM010000495.1:0-22152 GCA_019776545.1 Brachystomella parvula
TACTGGTTATCACTTTTTGCCTCCTACCATCAATGATCCCAGGCCGCCCAGAGGAAAAGCATAGAAAGCTTAACCACTAGGAACCGGCTCGCTCCCCTAAGCTATCTTTACTAATATTTGAAGAAGTATCCGTATACCGTATCAAATCTTTGAAAAAAGCTGCCCAGATGTAAAACTTCTAATAAACGCCCGGGCGTTTATTTAAATTCGGGAGTCCGACCCCCGACGTTTATTGGAGACCCCGGCGCTTATTGGAGACCGGCGCTTATTTTTAGCAGACCAATACTTTTTTTCAAATAGGCAATTTTTACTGTATATTTCGAGCAAAACTGTTGTTCATATCCAACTTTAGTTTCATTCAGTGTCACTTACATTATGTGAGTCATTAGAGACCCACGGATTGAATACAACGTGTTCGTATTTTGTGTTAAAAAATTAGGGTCACGAATACGAACACATTGTATTCAATCGGAGGGTCTCTATTGCTCAGCTTGCTACGGCTTCCCAAACAGTGTTTACACCTTTAAACGCCGCGGGCACGCAGCTCGCGCATTTTGACCCGGCGTTTATTGGAGACCGGCGTTTAATACTAACTCCGCCGCGCAGACCCGGCGTTTATTGGAGACCCGGCGTTTAATGGAGACCGGCGTTTATCAGAAGATTTACTATGTGAGCAAGGTAACCTGGTATATTATACCCTGTACTATAGAGGTCATAAAGCCGCTGTGTACTCAGGTTACGGTAGTAATTATAAGAAGCACACCGGGAACAAAAATTAACCAATTAAAATGAAATTCCCAGCCACGGCTTTACTTTGCAAGCGATAGTTTGCTTTAACAAGAACCCCGATGATCAGAGTTTCAGAATATTGAGTAAGGTTTGGCGAATGAAGATTGAATTGGGAAAGCTGAAGCTGACTTACAGAATTTCAGTGAAAAAAAAAACAATTTCAAAGATTAGTAATGAAAAGCTTGACCTCTTAGCTCCTGAATTTTTCGCATCATTTTAGAAGCAAATAGCAAAGAAAAAGTCACAAAGGACCCCAAACCCGCCTGTTGGATTTGCCTGAAATCTGAATTTTTGTTTAGGTAGTAGTACTACTGACCCATTTTTTCAACCCTTGTGTTGGTCGAAAGTGGGGCTCTCACCCCTCTGTCGGCGTGACTCGGAAAATTCTCTGGGTCACTCGTAGACCACTCTGAGTGACCCCTAAACTTCTGCGTGCCACTCAGAATTCACTCGAAGTAAATTGCTTATATTAGTGCAATAAGGTTGACCCTGTAAAGCAGTCAAGGTTTTTCAAATGAATCTAGCTCTAAAACAGGGTTCAGCCTGAATTTATCCTAAATTCTAATTTTTGGCGGGAGTTTTCAAATCATTATACCAAAAACGATGAACGATGAACGAGGAAACATCTTTAAGTTTTTTCATTCATTCAGGGTAGTAGTGACTGTAACATGTTCCGGTATTCGTCTGTTGCAAGGTTATTTGAGATCTTGACAAAAAACAGTCAGTCAACTCGAGGAATAAGCCTCTCATAGCATTAGCCTCCTCTGACTCCCGTGTCTCATGTCTGGCTATACTTACACCCTTACACCGTACGTAAGAAGAGTACCTAAAGTTGTTCGAATAAAGCCAAGGGTAACTTTACTCATACCATACATAGGGATAACATAGGGATCATCTCGTTAGAGCTCTTCCTATCCTACACAATGAGGACATTACGCCTTTTTTCTACTCAACCAGCAGAATTCATTCAAGTCCAGCTAAAACAACAAGGAACGAACCGACGAGGTACACATACCCAGCTAAAAGGCTTTAATTTCCATATTTATTCAACCCCAAAATGTCTCCCGGTAACTCAACAATAGTCTCACCTCAACCATCCATTCTCCAAGATCGATCGGCAGTGCAGTGTAAAAGAAAGTAATTTTGCTAATCTAACGGTTATTGTAACTGTCAAAAAGTTGAAGAAGCCAAAAATGTGACAGAAAATGAAATCCAGTTCTAGTGTAAAACTCAAGGTCAAGGGCAGTCGTCTGTTCTCTTCTGTTTCAGATTCAGCGATCCAAGGATTTCTGCTGCCGTCGTCGACCAAGGAAGGATCAGAAGCTGTGGAGCGCTCCTTAAAAGTTAATTGGCTTGGATCGCTTGATTGGAAGTTTTGAGCCAGTTTCTCAGCGTAGGTGTAGTGTTTACATCAAAATTCAGCGTTTCGGATCAGAGCGTGTTACAGGGATTGATGACACCAGATCCGTGTTACATTATAGTACTTCGAGGATATTTGGCAGGAAGGACCCTGTCTAAACTAACAGTACAAAAAACACAACAAAAGAAAAAGTGAGTCAGTTTCATCATCCTTTTGTCCTAACTCCTAAAATCTGTAACTGAATCATCGTCTGCTTTTCATCAGAGATCGTATCTCAAATGTCGCCTTTCAGTTTCCACCACTATTTCTTTACGATTCGATATCGTAGTGTATAGTTGAATATTTTGAGAAGTCAAGTCAAGTTCAAGAGTTTGATTGAGGAGTTTGACGAAGTCAAGTGAGAATTTTCGGATTTAGGATCGCTGATTTGATTTGTTCAGTATACTTTTCGAGTCCCTTTTTAATTTGTTTTGTTCGGTTTGACCTTTTTTCGGATGAGTTTAGATTTAGTTCGAGCGTTAACGAACGGGAAGCGAGCCTTTCTTTGCTAGAATCAGTTTGACCTTGAACTTGACCTTGGTTTTCTCGCTCACAGCTGATACATCAATAGTTGGACTCATTCAAATTGTAGTAGTACTTAACTTGGGTTTTATGAGTGGATCAGCAGGATAATCTCTCTACTCTGGATTTCTCATTTTTAGGTACAGCTGGTAAATGGATGAAAGCATAGAAACGGAGTGTGATGAGGAGATTGCCAGAATATCGTCACAGGTGTCTGAAGATGAGAGAGAAAGTGAGGTCGACTCCCAAGGTCATGTCAAGCAGCGGAACAACCAATCTTCGAGACAGGACATCCCGAGACCGATGTCATGGGATGGGCAACTCTCCGAAGGCGAGGTAATAATTCGTGATTTCATTTTCTCCCCTCGTTCTGCACGCGCTGACCTACGAGATTAACTAGGGCCAAGCCAATAGCTATCCTATCGGCAAAGCTTTCTAAAGTTTTGCCATTATTTTTGGTACTATTGGCTTGGCATTAGTTAATTATTTAGCGGGAAGATCCTGTGCTGGAGTTTCAGGAATTCAAGGCTAGGCTTCAGCAATTTCATCCCCGCTTTTCCTGTTTCTACTATTACATTTTTGTTTTACATTTTTGTCACCACAGGATTCAGATCTCGTGGGCGTTGAGGTTGTGATTAATGAAGACGTCGAGTTCTCATCTCCAAAACCATGTGGATTTCCTGAAGAGGCTGAATTCAACCAGGACCACGACGATGGTGATGAAGAAGATGACGAGGGGAGTGAGGACGGAAGTCACGTCACTCAAACCCAACTCCAGCATTCTTTCTACATTACGCATCCGCCGAAAACCCCTGGCCTTGACATGTTAAGTGCTGTTGTGGCTTCGGAGTCTCCACTCCCGAAGCCTCCCCCTCTGACACCGCATCCAGGGCACCTCTCTCGACAGCACGTAAACAATGCAAGGTCCTCGACTTCCTCATCCTCAAGTCTACCACCGTCCCTTCCAACCTCACTACCACCGAACCACCATTTACTCAACAATAACAAAGGCACCATCACCCAGTCAAACAACCACAACGCCAGTAGCCCAAATCACACGCCCAATAACAACAATGTCTCAAACGGGGGGTTCCAGTCGACAAACTTAGATCGGCAACAGCCAGCAATGAATCTCTCGTTTCCCAGAATACCACATTCTCCAGATTCGGCATTGGGTGGTTGGTCAACCCCGTCCTCAAATTTATCACGTCACAATTCCGATGCCTCCCAACGTAGCTTCTCATCGTCGTCTAATAATACCACCCCACCTTCACCTTCCAATTCACCCCTTCTCACCCATAATACAAATCGAATCAAGCTAGAAGATCTCGGTAAGGAAATATTTTAAACTCATTTCCTTGTGTGAGGAATTGTCATTTATTCAAGTTTGGCCATAGACGGTGACCAGCAAGAAGTATTACTCTCCTCAAACCTGACGTCTCAGGGGGTTTCAAGACAACAGTTAATTAACAGGTATTATAGGTTTTTCCTCTTAATTCCCTTTTGTAAGTACTGATGCCATTTTTAATCAACTGTTTTAATTTTTTTTATTCTAGCCCTTGTCCAATATGCGGTGATCGAATTTCGGGTTTCCATTACGGGATTTTTTCCTGTGAATCTTGTAAAGGATTTTTCAAGAGAACAGTTCAAAATCGGAAGAATTACGTGTGCCTCCGTGGAGCTTCGTGCCATGTGGCCATTGCAACACGAAAGAAATGTCCGGCCTGCCGATTTGACAAGTGCCTTAGAGTCGGAATGAAATTAGAAGGTAAGAAACTTGGACCATTATCTCATGTGATGACGATTGTGGTGGCTTTGGCATTGAGAATGAAAACAAAGGGAAATCGGTATCTGAGGGGTGAATGGAAAGTTCTCAATTTCAATTTGGTATCTATACTAGCTATAATATTCGAGACTCTCGTAAAATTATTTGAGTAAAATTGGCTCAGGCTCTCAGCCTCAGCTCTAGACAGAGTAATTTATGAGCACGTGGGATCATCTCCACATTCTGCTCAATTGGATAATGATGGTTGGATGTCATTGGGGACGGCGTGACCTTGGAGGAAGAGCAATAATAATCTTCCTTTGCGTGTATACCGTCTGTAACCCCTTCCTTTCCACACACACGAGACATGGCGATGACGATTGGTATAATCGGACGAAGTCAATATCCTCTCTCTTGTCAATTTTTTTTTCGCATGGCAATGGCGTTTGAGGTCTTTTCAAGTTCATCGCCTTTCAACGAAATGACAAGAGCCAGCATATTTTAAGAGAAATTTTCCTTACTGAAAAACTCTGAAATGTTGAAAGATGTTACGAAATTTTAGCAGTTTGAAAAAATTAGGTGTAACACCCAGCATTGGAATACGCTGCAGTTTTTGACGAAAAATCCTTTCTACCAATTTATTTATTACAATTATTTTTTATGAATTTTTGTACTCATTATTTTTTTAAAATATATTTCTAGCAATAAGAGAGGACCGGACGCGTGGTGGTCGAAGTACATATGCGTGCAGTTATTCACTACCACCGACTTCCTCTGGTGTTTTGCTCCAATCCGGTGACTCCTTCCTACCGTCCAATACAAATGGTTTACCAACATGGGAAATTCCAAATCTTCTCAAAGAGATTGTGGAGTGTGAGTCGCTCTGGCATCTTTCAGCTGATGCTGAGTTAAACGAACTTACCAGTCGGGCTAACTCAAGAAGTACAAATGGAACAGCCAATAGTAAAACAGAAGACTATTTGGCTGAATTATGTTCTGCAGCAGATCGTCGTCTGTATCGTCTCGTCAAATGGTGCAAATCTCTCCCACTCTTCAAAAATATTCAGGTAAGGGGACTCCTATAATTTTTCGTCTTTCTGTTTCGTTTTCGAGAATTAAATTAAATGCTTTTCTATTTCATCAGGTTGAGGACCAAACAAAATTATTACTCAACTCTTGGTGTGAGCTTCTTCTTTTCTCTTGCTGCTACCGATCAATCCCGATGCCTGCTGCTCACATTCGCATAAATGAGAGACTAACGCTCAAGGAAGGAGATGCACATGGGAATCAGTGTATAACTCGGATGATCCATTTCGCTGATAACTTGAGAAGGCTCCGTCTGGATACAGTCGAGTACGCCGCACTCAAAGTTATCATCTTGATGTCATCAGGTAAAATATTCGTAAGGAGTTGCAACAGCCCTAACTCAACAAAGGAGTAGCTGCTAGACGAAAGCATGTGGCCTCGCCTGGGCATTTGATATTCCTTTCGGTAACATGCAAAGGAAAATCTGACTGATTCTCTTTGTTTTTTTCAGAAGTGGATGAACTTCAAGAGGGTGAAAAAGTCCGTGAATCTCAAGAGAGGCTTTTGCAATGTCTACAAGCTTACACGATTGCTCGGTGTCCTGATTCTCCGTCCAAATTTGGTGAACTGTTGCTCAAAATTCCTGAGCTTCAACGTATTTGTCAGGTAAACTAGACATGCTTTATGCGGTAATTAGGATTTTTTATTTTTTTTCTCTTTTTGCAGGTGGGAAAGGACATGCTGACAGCCAAAACTGAAGACTCTTCCGGTTTCAATTTATTGTTTGAGCTTCTCCGTGGGGATCACTAATCTGGAACAAAAGTTTTAATAGAAGCTTTAGAAGCTTTTAACGTCACCAATGAATGAAGCAATTTTGAGGATTTTTTCTGTTCGAAACGGGATTTCTACTTAAGTTATTCTGGAATATATATTTATAAGATGACTCTCACTAACTTTTATTATTCCAGGTTTATTTGTTTTGTTTTTTTGTTGTTAGTATTTATCAATCTGCGTGATGAAAAAGTATTTCTACTTTTATTGTTAAATTATTCAATTATGTTTTAACGCATGTTTTGAAACTACGTCTTTTAATTTTTTCGCCATTTTAATATAGTATACTAACAAATCTCAACCGTTATATCTCAATCATGCTATATGAATAATTATAATTATCAATATGCCGCCCTGTGAAGCTACTAGTGGATTTTCCATTTTGAAACAACGATATTCTCACCTTCATCAAAATCTCATAATTGTAAGTCTTTTTCCCACAAGAAGAAAATTTGAGTAATTTTAGTTTTTACATCGAACTGCACGGGAGACTTGCAATTTATTCATCCCGACATTATCTTAATCTTTTTAAAATTCAATAAAAAATGAAACTTAAAAAAAAAATGCAGAAATTTTTGTTTCGTATTTCAGCACAGTTGGATCTTCATAATTAAAAAAAAAATTATCCTGCACCCAACTGCTGGCCCAAACCTCCATGCACATGCGCCTTGTCACATATTTTAAAATTACTAGTATCTTAATTTTCATAGCAACATCCGCTAAGCTAAACCGATGTTACGACAACATGAAAATTATTCAGGAGCCCCGCCTGACTCGGTGGTGGTGGTGGTACGCCGTTCTATGGCGTGAGCGCTAGCGTACCCAAGCTCATATTCTGATTGGTTGATGAAAGGATGGAGGAAAGTGGGCACCACTACCATCGGCACGGAAGCCGAGAGGAAGACGAGCGACGCCGTCGCCGGCTGAAAGAAAGATCGAAAAGCCGCTCGACCTCCCGAGAGAAATCAAGTGGAAATAAAGGTCGACGAAACCCTGAAGATGACGAGCAACTTAAATCCCACGCACACGTATCGGCTGACCATAGGCACCACCATCACAAGTCCAAGCACCATTCCAAGTCGAAAACAGAGCCTGACCCCCGCATACTTCCACCCCCCTACATCCCCAGTGCAACTGAAACGAGCGAAACTGCCAAATTCCATCGAATTGAAAAATGGAGAGAAGAAGGAGCTCGCTCGCTGCTTCAGGAACAGGAAGCAGACTCTCAGAAAGCTCATTCACGCCGGGTCGACGTGTCTCTTCAGCGTCTAGCTAACCCCCCGCCAGTCAATGGAATGGGAAGGAATAGTCGAACCATGATATTTAAAATTGAGAAAACAATTGAAGGTAGGGGAGCCGCTGCTGGGAGAGAGATAAGTTCAAAAGGAAGAAGAATTTCAGCGGACACGTTGGGAGCATCAGCTTCCCAGGCAAGGGTTCCATCGATAACTTTCACGCCCTCCGCACAAGCTGAGATGAACCAGCCACCGGGAGGACGCCGTGGACAACCTTCGTCAAATAATCTAAACGGAAATGAATTAATATTTACGAATGCTACCAAAAAGCCATCAGCCAAAGCTAGCGTACCTCTTACCGCCTCCCTCTCATTAATCAAGGAACCCAAGAAAATAGGCGTGCAGTGGGATTACTCCAAGTAAGAATTGACAGCCTCCAAATGATGAGGTCAACCATGGTTAACTTTTCTTACATTCCCTTATTTCAGACTGAAAATAGTAAACCTCCCACTGAGCCTGACACTAAACGACCTCAAGAGCCTCTTCCCACAAGCACTATCAGTGACCGTTCCAATGAAATCCTACGCAGACTCAGAACTCTCCATTGGTCAAGCACCTTCAGCCAATCCAGTAGCTTACGTCAAGTTTTCGTCCAACGAAGAGGCTCAAGAAGTTCTTCGCAGCTTCCAAGGCATCAAAATCCGAGGACAAGAACTCAAAATTTCCATTGACTATCAGCATCGAGTTGAGTAAGACGCCTCTGCATCGAAGTACATAAAACTTACAGCTGTGATGACAGAGGTAGAAAATAAACTTAATTTCTAATCTCGGTTCTTCCCACTTTGGTTTATATAACATTTCGTTCAGCCTGGAAGCTGGAACCAGAGATTTTTAAGGGCTTGATCGCTGCGAAGCGGAAATGTAGAGAGGATAGACCCAGTAGTCGTCGTAGAGATGCCCCATTATGTTCATTCCACCTGAACATGAACAACAGAACAACATTCAAAAATTTAAAGGTTGTGTGAAGTTTTCATTCTAAAACTCACCGTGGATAAGAATGAGGTCACAGACTCTCCCGTTAATTGGAATCGAGAAGCTAGTCATTGCGAAGTCCAGACGTGGAGGAATAACTGGCACTTCGAACCCGTTCACCTTTTTCAATCCGTTGTCAAGCAGCGTCCACTCATTTGTCTCTGTAACCAAGGTTTTTTTTTCAGAAAATATTTTCGCTCGGTCGCTTGTGAAAAGGTTAATAAATCCTTATCCACTTCAGTTGTATATCCGTTTGCCCCTAATCTTTTAACGGCATGCTGACAGTAGAATTATCATAAATTGGTAGGTACCTGTTCCGTATTTCCATAAATCACAGAGCGCTCCATCCTCCCCAACCCCGCCGAAGAGAAAAATCTCTGTTCCAATGGCCGAGATCCCATGGGCAGCTCGGGCCTGCGGCTTTGGTCCATTGACCCGAATTTTGCTCCATTTCGGGGGTCCTTCCTGATTCAGGTCAATCATATAGAACTCGTCGAAAAGTCGCATTCCTGACATTCCTCCATGAACGTATACCTGAAAACAGATACACTTTTAAAACCCCCTGCAGATGACGTTTTTGCCAAGACCTTGCCTTTGAACCGATGGCTACCATTCCGTGACCTTGAACAGGTGATGGTAAGCTTCCGCTGATGTCAATGCGCTTCCAACTGAAGGCTGATGTATTGAACATGTAAAGATGTCCATCTGCAACGGATTGCTCAGCTTTCAGCCCTCCCCCGAATATCACCAGATACTCTACACCAGCTAGCTCTGAAGAAGTCAATGCAATGTTAAGTTTTGACTGGTCGAGCGATAGCGCCTAAGTGTTGTGCCTACCAACGATGCACGAGTTACCCCCCTGTGTTCGTGGACTGGGGATGTTGGGATTCACTTCGGAATCCAAGGCATCTGTAGTCGTTCGGGTGATCAAGTTATCACGGTCCGTGGAAATGTAGACAACGTCATTCTTGGCATTTTGCAAATCCGCCCCTCCGAAAATCCAAATCTTGTCTTCCAACTTACTCAACCCACAAAAGAATTCATATCGACCATCCTGGTGGAGTAATAGCAAACGTGAAAGCAAAACCAAGCACCTAATTTCTCAGTCAATTGGCTTACAAAGTCAAGGCTGAGGTCTTCAATAATCCCACATCGCCACTGCTTCAGCGACCCTTCCTCCGAATGATCAATTTTCCAAACCTCTGTTGTCTCTCCCAGGTGATTCCCACCACCAATTATGTAAATTTGATTTTTAGAAGGCACTGGAATGATTGCGTGACCAACGCGCGGCTCCATCGTCACAGTACCAGGTCCTGCTAGATCCACTTGTAGCAAATGCCATGCAGGGGAGGAAATGTCAGAAATAAAACGAATTTGATGCGATGGGTCAGCGTCAGCCTTAAACCGTCCACAGCTCTTCTCATCTTGATTGCAGCAGGGGCAGTTGATCGCGTTGCCACTTCCTTCGCTGCTCATTATCGCTCCGACCGCCGACTAAAAGTGCAGGTTTAAATTAAAAGGTCAAAAGCTATATATAAATATTCCTTAAGTCCTTTCAATATATTATCTGTTTGTATAAGCAAACACAATCGGTCATGAACAAAGATCCAGCACGGTTACGCCTGCGCGTTATAGGCACTAACTCGTCCTCTCGCACAACACCCGCCAAAACTGTTCAAGTTATTTTTTTTTTGCCAGGTTTGAAACCAATATTGTCTTGGTGGCTAGACAACGCTTGTTCGGTCACTACGCTACGCTCCCAGGGAGGGCTCCCAGGTACAATTTCTAGTCATCATTATCCCCCTCAAAAATCCGCCCTACTCTTAACTTCTACTATCCTGTGAAAAACCAATATGCTTGTGGTTGAATGCGATGGGTATTTCCTCGGATGGAATCTCGGATGGCTCGAATTCTGAGCTTGAAAAACGAACATGAATTCCGAATGATTAGAATTGTGCGCTTTGAAGGATCTCACCCTGTTGTCATTAGCGAAGGGGCCGCGAACAATTTTGAATGCAAAGTTGTAACCCTGCTCAGTTTCCAACGCAGAGTCGATGGTTGTTTTTAAAATCCGAGTCGCTTTGACCTTTGGAGGTCACCAAAGGCACTTGACCACTCGGATCCAAGCAAGCGATGCTACGCCAACAACGGAAGGTCTTGCTCCCTTTAAAAACGACTTAAAGTTTTTGACCTGCGGCATGACCACCAAAGGTTATACGTTACATTTAAGTTCAGGCCACGCCGTAGGTCAGAAAAGTCAAGTCGTTTTTGAAGGGACCAAGACCTTTCCATTGACTCATCTTTTACTCGGATCCGAGCGGTCAAGTTACTGACCTTTGGTGACCTCCAAACGCCGTTTGAAAACGATTATCGGCCCTACGCTAAAATTTTGGGTAGGGTTACAAGTTTTCAGAGGTTGTATGGGGCACCTTCGCCAATGATAATGCAGTGAGGGCCTATGACTGATCCGAATTCCGGTTTACTTGCTCCAACCTGAACGCGAATCCGAATCATTCGAGGCAGTCGAGATTTAAATAATTTGCACAGGAATGCTGCCAAGCTTAACAAGGCGATGGCAGGTTCTTGCCTAATAGCTATACAGAACGTATAGTACTAGACTAGAGGTATAATGCTCCAGTGGCTGAGAAAATATCATCGAGCTTGACCCACGAGAATAATTTATTGTTTTTAATCAAATGTACAAATACTGTTGTTCCTCTAATTTTGATACGCTGATCGAACAAGTGATTTTACTGATTCACCGAAAACAAAAGCGAAAGATACAAAATTTAAAAGCGAGCAATAATATTCTTAAAAAACGAAAAAAAAAGTCGTCTAAACCCCTGCTGTAAAAACCCTAAAAGTTTTTTGATCGTGTTGAAATCTACTGAACTAGAAGAAGAAAGCTCTTGAAATTAACATTTTTTTCACAATTAGGACTGGTGAGTAAAAATAAAATAACAATAGAAATAACACAAGTTACTAATATGCTAACAGTAATAAGTTTCGTAATGGTATAGAAAAGACAGGTATAAAAGTTATCACACATTCTTGTCTCGGTTCCAGTTCACAACCAGAAGCCAGAATTTCCGCTATAACAATATGGATCTGACAGCTTCATCTAAATCCGCTGATGATGAATTTAGGTCATTATTGTATGAGCTTGAGATCGGAACGCCGAAGGCATCAAACTCAATCTGAAAATTCAAATTCAACAACAATAGTGTTAGACGATAATAATAATTAATTGGAAACAGAAAAATATAGATATGTACCTTCTCTTTGTCATCGACGATGGGGACCCCGTCTGGATCTTCATACGACATTAGAGAATCTATTGCAGACTGGACCTGTTGATTTACCAAGGAGTCCTGCTCCATCTTCCTTATTTCATCATCCACTTTTTGACGGATCTTCGGAATCCAGCTCGGGGGTGGGGGTGGTAACTCTAATACTAAAACGTCAAAAACAAATTTAGTTTTCAAATTTTCCTTGTACAGAATTTCTGCACAAAATTCACCTTCTCCTTGTTGAACTAGTTGCTGGTCATGTTCCAGCTTGAGTTTCTCTTCGGCAACAAACATACGCTCCAGCATCACACGCTCCGCACTGATGACATCTTTCTGCAGAAAAAACTGGAATCAATAAAAACAACAGGAACGGACAGTGTACAAAACATACCATTGATTCTTTGAGGAGTAAGGCACGGTGTTTTGCAATCATTCCAGCGAATTTATTTATTAAAACGCAGGAGGTGGCTTCAAAGTCTCTATCAAAGTTTTCAAATGGGAGCTCCGCTGTATCTCGTGCTACGTGAAAGTGCATGAGTCGCTCGACTGCATCAGCCTGGGATTTGAACCTTGTTTCATAATCCGGTTTAACAAAACACTGATGGTCCTTGGCTAATCGCTTTTCAAACCTAGAAAAAGAAATATTTTTAGACCAAGTGCTTAAAAAAACAACGTTTTTAGAGCATACTGGTCTTTCCGCCATTGAATCCTTGCTTCTTCAGTCCGTTTCAACCGCTCGATCATGTCCTCCTCTAACTCCCTCTCTTCAACGATTGAATTCTTAGGCTCATAGTCATAGGGACTGTATTGCAGACTTCCATTGTTGACATGCGAGGAGTTGCTACCGGATATTGACGTTGATAAAGTTGTCGTCGGAGTAATCGATCCAGAGCTACTCGTTATCTGTATAAAAATATTTAAATCAATCCAAGGCCCTTAATCTTCCGACGTTTTCAAGAAAAAAAAAGAAAACGTGCAAACTTGAGCGTTTGTGCCGAACTGAAGGGCGCTTGCGTAAATGGCGATCCTGTGAGAGATGAACACCTGATATTTCTTCTCTTTTTGGGCGACCAGCGAGCTCGGCAGATTCATATCGCGACGCTTGCGTAATGGGTATTCCTACGAAAACTGAGCCGCGGATATTCTTCTCGGGTTTGGAATTCGCGTATCGTGAGACCGTTTTTCAATGACATTTGTTTACGAATGCGTGTTTTTTTAAAAGAATGAACTGAATAACTGAAGACTTTTAATACATAAAAATCATGGTATCAGGAACTCGGCTCGGCTCTCGGCTTCAACTCCAGCCTGTTGGGTTCGGTCCCTTCAGGTGCTGGCCGCCGGTGGAGACTCTTACATCGGATTTGCAATAACTGGGTCAATGAATGAAACAATAAATAGTAAAAAATAAATATAAGCAAAGCAAAAAACTAAACTTACAAGGGAAACGTTTGAAAACAAAACGTATCACGTTAATTCCCTTCAAAATTCCCACGGGTCTTATGAAAATCACAGAAATTCCTGGGTTTGAGCGGCCGTGCAAATTCAGAATGGGGGTTCTGCAGGCAAATAACGCTGCACTGGCGTAGCCATTTCGCATATCTTAGATTTTCTGAACCCGATGTCACAGACTTCCCTTGTTAGCTCGATTATTTAGTCTGAATCGCTTTCATTATCACCACGAAAACGGTCACCACCCATAACACACAATGTGTATGTTGGTGTCGTTGTGAGTACAGTCAAGAAAAAGTTAGTGAAAGATCGAAGACAACGACAGAATAGACAAGGACGTGATGTGGATAGGTGAGTGATGAAGGCAGGATCAGGAGAAGTGAGTGTTAAAAGCATGTTAATTACCTCGTCTTCACTAGAAACAACGGGTTCCACCACGGAAGCCGTGGAGGACCCTCGACCTGATGATGACGGAAGAACGACAATTTTCTGTGGCTCTTTCCCCTCGGCATTTTTCTCTACAGCTGAACTCGATTTCGCCGGGGTAGAAGCTGTTGTAATGAGGAACTTTGCATTTGTGCCGGATTTATTGGGTATCAATGGCGGAGGCTGTTTGTTCACAACTGCAGGGGGAGTGGCAGCGGCCTGACTCAATCCTCCTTTCGAGTCAGGCGGATTTGGCGGTGGCCCAGCTGGTGTGGAAAGTGAAGCTCGTAGTACAGGATTCCCAGCCACGGTTGGTCCATTCACTTTTTTCGGCTGCGTTGACGGCAAGGAGACTGGAGTCGCTGCAGTCGACGTTGGTGAAGACGTGGAGTTCAGCTGGAATTGGGTTAGTCAAGGACAACAAGCCAAAATTATTAATTATTTCCCGCACACATTGAATCATTTTATATTTACCGAACCCCAGGCTCCCATGCACCAGCCCATATAATTTTATTACGTGATCTACAAATCCCCACCAGCACCTAATTTTGCTTCTAACTGAAACCCCACAAAATTAGAAAAGCATGAAAGCCAAAACCCCGAAAAAAAGTGCACTAGGAACAGGAAGAAAAGAAAACAACGGGAACAGGTCAAACAGGATAAAGATTTTGAGAAGAGTATCGGGATCGGGAACAGGAAAAAAGAAAATACTGACTGGATAAACACCCGCATGCAAGGTGCATGACTGCAACCCGGAATTAATTTTCATTACTAAAAAAATAATTATTTCTTCCGCGATACTTGAAAGAAAGAAAGAAAAAGAAGTCGATACAGCCACTTGCGTCGAAATTTCTACCCCCTCCCCTGCCTCGGATTTTTTTTTCCTTCGTGTTTTTGGATTTTTTACACGAGAAATATTCGGCTTGTCCTACTTTTACCCATACATTTTGCCACCCCTTGGGTGTTAGCCTTCAAATAAAATAACCTCAATTTCAAACTGCCAGAGCAAAGAAAACTTGAAAAATTTATATCGATGACGAATTTGATCTGGATTTTACTTAAAATATAAGCTGCCGAATATTCGCACTCGAAATCCATTTGTCCTAAACTAAATTATATCATTATTGCTCTGATTTCTAAGCCATCTACAATACTAATCTAGTTCTCATATGCTTACCGTTTGAAAATGCGGTGGGTTCGGTACTGGTATCCCAGTTTTGATAACGTCTGTTTGCAAATTAATCAATTTCTGTAGTGCAGTCTCCTCTAGCTCAGTCCTTGTAGTCAGCGAGGCTAATTTCTGAATTTGAGCCTGAATATTTCGGAGGAGAGTCTGATTTTGCGGTGTTAACTGAATAGTTTGGACGATTCTCCTCGAGGCACTAGGAACCGGAGTCGGGGTAATAGGAGCTTGGACTGGCGTCACCGGAACAGGCTGAGGCTCCGTTACTGGTTCTGTACCCTTCTTCTTTTTGGGCTTACTCTTCGGTGGTGATTTCTTGGCTACGGGAGCAGTAGGAATTATATTTGAATTTGTAATAATTACAGCCTTCACGCCTGCATCAGCCGTCGTATTTTTCTTAGTCCATTTTTTCTTTGCAGTTTTCGGAGTGGTAGGCGGAGAAGAATTAGAAAAATCCGATGAGCTGACTACAGCCTCCTTCGCGTTCGCTTTCTTCTTTCCTTTAGATGGTGAAGGTGAGGACGGTGGACTGGTGCTGGAATCCTGAGGATTCCTTTGTCTTGATTTGTCCAGTGGCTTTACTACATGAGTGTGCGGAAGTGGCTGAGGACTGGCAAATGAAGCAGTTCCATTCGCCTTAAAGAAATTATTGTTAGGAGTTATGGCGTTATTGTTATTGTTATTATTGTTGTGGGTCCCATTTTGATGTTGAACGGGAATCTCCGCTGCTGGCGCTTGAGTATCAGTGGTACTTTCATCTGTTGAACCGAAAAACTCTGCGAATCCAGTATCATCATCTCCCATTTCCAGATCGAAGGCGTTTACACCGGATTTTTGTAAAAGCTCTGATAAGTCCAGCGTCACCTTCTTCTTTTTCGAGTACTTCGGTTTCTTCTTTGGCGGTGGACGGGACTCTGCTTGTGTGCTTTGAGCAGATGGCGGGTCAACACAGGAAATCGGGCTTGAATACTGTTGAGACTGGACTGTTTGAGTGAGCGGCGGTGAGGGGCTCTGGAGCCGCTCAATAACACTTTGTATACAGGCGGAAATAGTGTCAGTTGTTACAGCCACTGATACTGGAGAGGGCTGAGGGGGTGTAGGAGCCGGTGGTGGTGGGGTCGGTGGAGTAGGAGTTGGTGCTTTGTAAGAAGTGGTCGCAGGAGGCGTGGGCGTAACCACTACAGGCACTGGTGAGGGAGGCGGAATGACAACAGGCTGTTGGATCGGGGCAGAGCGAACGGCAACCCACTGGGGACCCTGGGGAGTCTGGATTTGCTGCAGCTGAATGTTCTGGAAAATACAATGCAGAAGTTAGACTTTTAAACTTAAAATAAAGAAAGGTTTTGAAAGTTCGAGATTTTTGTTTCGGAACTTTAGATTCCACTTTTGAAAGTTAAGATTTACAATTCCCTGAAGTTTGGGCTTTTTGTTTCCAAAACTTTGAGCGACTAAGAGTCATACCTGTTGAACTTGAGGCACCTGCGGAGTAGTTGAAACGAATCTCATGACCTTCCCATTTGTTGCTGCACCTTGCTGTGTACTTAGCTGAGCCGTTGCCTGTGGTGCTTGAATTGTCAGAACTTGGGGTTGTGGCTGCTGCCTTAGAATAAACTGCATCCCCCCTTGCGACATTGCAGCTGTTGGTACGATCACTTGCTGCCCAAACTTAAAAAAAATTTAAATCAGTATTCTTTCCTTCAAGTAACTTTAATATTTTTCCTAAATTATTTTCCTGGGAAGCAAAAAAATACTGCTTAATACCTGATTCATAAAAAATGTTTGTGAGCCAGAAAGAGTATTCAGCGTTTGCATTCCAGAGACTTGGACCACCTGACCATTTGCTCCTATAGCATATGATGGCTGTTGATGAGATATGGATAGTCCATTAGCCGCTGCATTCGTCGTGGCCTGCTGCTGTATTATTTGACTCAGCGATTCCGTGCTCATGCTGATGGACCCCGCCGAACTAGTCACCACCACATTGGACCCACTGCTTGCACCAGCATTGGACACGAGAATGGTCGTGGCGGCATTATTCGCTGTGGCCCCCTCGGACGATTCTGAAACTACCACCGTCGTTCCGTTTCCTTGCAAATGAGAGCCATTGTTTCCAGAAGGTTTCGGAAGGAGCTGTGGCGGATTCTTTGATTTTTGACCACTGATATTCGCTGCGGTTGTTGTAGAGGATTGTGAGACGAGAGAGCCACCAGTGGAAGCTTGTAAAAAACTGGCCGTTGACACATGCGTAGACTTAATTGCTTGAATGTGAGGCTGCATGGTGATTGCGTTTGAGAAGATGGAGGCCTGGGTGGGAAGAACCGTATACGTTGGTTGTACGCCAGCGACAAGGAGATTCGTCCCAAACGTATTCCCGCTTGTAACCATCATAGGCTGTCCAGTGGAAGGATCAATGATAAAACTTGCTCCACCTTGGGAATTGATTGACAGGGCTTGACCGTTTGATGTAATCAGCTGCTGGTTCATCCCAGTGAGAACTGTTGTGGCATGTTGCTGCTGCTGAACCAGTTGACCAATACTCGTGTATTGCTGAGCTTGCTGTTCCGTGTTACTCCTTGTAGCGTATACCGTCTGCGTCTGTGTGGCTAAGGGTATGCTCGCCTGATGTGGATTTGAAGTTACTGTCGCGACCACTTTCGATGGAGAAGAGTTAGAAGTTACACTGGACTTTTCAATATTCAGCGTCTTGCTGGTATGAGTCACTGAGATCGTAGTACTGGACTGGTGATTTTTTCGGTTCTGGTTTTGAGCCATCGTCGTCGTTTCCGCAGCGGTTGATGAAAGACTAGAAACTTCTTGTTGCGAGACAAAGGAAACTGATTCAGTGGTATTTTGACTAAAAAGGTGGGCATGATCCGTTGAATCTGACGACGTAAATGCGCTTGTCGTTCTGGCCGTTGACTCCGACGTGCAAGAGCTGATAAGATCAGAAGCAGTTGAATCACAATAATTGAGAGCTGTGGAGGATGACGTTGAATATTCTTGAGACTGACTAAGCTCCAGATCAGAGTGGTGCTGATATTGGGCTGAACAGTGGTCCGGCACATTGAGATCAGAGGGAACTGGATCAATCGAGAAACCATGGGTAGAGTTATCCAGGAATCCATGTTGCTGATTCTGGGGATCTGCAGATCCAAAATCAAAGGGAACAGTAGACTGAGAGATATCAGTCAAATTTGCAGAGGAGTCAAAAAGCTTTTCATTCGGAGAGTCCACGTCAAATTCAGCAGCGAGAGACCGGGCGAGCTCCACGACATTGTCATGTTCTATTTCTGTATCACTCCCCAAAGTGCCCAGGAACTCATCTAATGCACTGGGATCACTAAGAGAAAATACAAAAATTAGTAAAGAGGAAAAGCTAAAGCTAGTGATTCTTTAGCAAAAATACTCACCCAATTACATCCAGGAGTCGCTGGCCACTGTCATCAGCCATACTACCTCACAGCTTCCGCTGGGCATCCTAAATAAATAAAATTAAGAAAATTAGCGGTCAGAAATTCTTGACTTCCAGAATGGGGAGGAGGGTTCGCAATGGGTTGAGGAGGGTTACGAATAATGATGAAATTAAAGTGTCAAAATGGTAGCCAAAAACGAATGAAGAATGCGGGCTTTTTCAAAGATTTACGATTAGGGTGGGTCAAACACAGAGGGCGAATTCGTGCCGAGTCATACAATTTATTTGAACAGCATTGCTTAAGGTGTTTGCATTCTCGAGTAGATGCCGAAAATGAGCTTAAGCAGCCTTCTTCATCTGCTAATTTGAAAAATATGGCATCCAAAAATTTTAACTGCAGCTTTGAAAACAGCCAAACAGTTCTTGTTTTTCTTTTTCAGCTGCTATATTATTGTAATTAATAAAATTTGAAGGATAATTGAACCCATTATCAGTATCTACTCAAAAGGCGAATAATTTCAGGATAACGTAAAATTATTCTTAAGGTCCGCCCACATTTTTCGCCTTTTAGAGTTATGCCTCTAGTTCTCATAGACGCACTTAAAATAGAGGAAAAGAGATCATAAAGCCAAAAGTGCTTTCACCGGGGGTTGAAAATGCTTTTCTCAATCTGTCCCCCTTTTGCCACAGCGCAGCGATATGATAGGGCCGTAAAAGCGTTTTCTCGTGGATTTCTTTTATTGCTGAAAAAATGCCAAAGAAATTGAGTGGAATGCTGTTGCTGTTACTAACTGCCTCAATGATTCGAGCATCTAGGGAGCTTTTTCCTCGGAATACTGATTGCAATTTTCAAGTTCATAGATTTTAGTTCAAAAGCAAAATGGATTATAGGCGGAATCTCATCTCCTCAAACCGTACTCGAGAATTGAAATGCTGAAAAGGGAGAATTCCTGGTATGAAAGATTGATCTCCAGATCCTCACATGCAAGTTGACATTACGATCCGATTTCTAAATTAAAGCCAGTCTCTCCTATCCCTGATCACAAAAGTGAGGGGAAGCAAGTATACTTCATCATTTCATCGCTCAGAAAAGACTAAAAACACAAAACTCAGCACCCAGCCGCTAGGTCTGCCTTCTGAAAAAACCAACCCAATAACCCTCACACAAAAGCATGGGTATAAGGAAAAACCATTTGAGTCCCCAGACCCCCAATTCATTTATCCTGGCTACTCTTCCCATAATCTGCCTTTATTTGGGAGCTGGTTGCTGCTGCAAGCACATCAAATCAGTCATGTCTATAGTATTCTAGGAAGAAAAGACATGGGATCTGGATAAAAAGTAGAGAAAAATCATCTTTCTGCTCAGAACCTGAATCTTCTCCAGTAAAAATTCAATCCAGTAGTCTACTATCTTTCCAGTAATTTTTCAGTTCAATTTCAATCTCTTCCCAAAAACTACATCCATTTTCGAGGATTTGAGCTCAGAACGAAGAGATAGAGTACCAACATGATGATACTCCTAGAGCCATGGTAACTCTGTCTTAATTGTCCAGCGGACTACGAGCTCTTCACTCCAAGAGTCAATGTGGGAAAGTGGTCCTCTTACATTGTCGTCCGTCCTCCTCCAATCCCGGTAAGGATGAAGGCAGAAGATAGAAAATGGGTGGGCCCAACACTACCTGACAAACGCTAGGAATCTCTCCCCCGAATTCTTCATTCACGTAACGCAATAGCATCCATCCAACGACTTTACCAGGCACCACCACCAACCAAAGGATCCAAGACCCAAAAGCACAGCAGACAGAAGAGCCAAGAAGGGGTCGTACTCAACTGAGTATGTGCCATGGCAGTTTTCCTTGGTGGTAAACTCAATGCTCTCAAGTACGGGATCCTCTGAAAATGGGAGAGAGTGCAGAGGAAGATAGAACCAGCCTTTAGGTAGGTGGAGTCAAAGAACTCCATACTGGGAAGCCTATATATAAAAAATCTTCAATGCATTAGAACCTACTAGCTCACTTTTTTCCTTATAAAATCCCTATTTCGCCTTCTTCGTCATGCCAAATGTACTAAATTCACTGCTAGTCTCCATTCAGAGCTCAAAAAGGGTCAATCCCACGGTTTTGCAAGACAAGAAGGGTCTAGTGATCTTCAAATTTTGCAAGGCTTCCTAAAGAGCCTACCTGGGCCTTAATTAGCTTAAGCTTACGAAGCAGAGCACTACCCTATAGGAGGGCATTAGGGGTTTCCTTTAGTTTGATAGAAATAGATAAATACTGAAGAATTAGCTAGTTACCAGCATCCAGAGTACTGCCAGGATGAGGAGGGACTGTAAGTTTGGTGGTTCTGACCCTTAGGTCAAGTTTTTCCACTTCTTTACTTAATTTTAATTCGGAGGCACTTCCACACGGACGTCACTCAGAGAGAAGAGTTTTCCTATGAAGAGAGTGAGGGTGGGAAAAGGGTGAGGAACGAGAGTGCTATAGTCTCCCTTAGTCTTCTCTATACTCTCCAGGCATACTATAGGCAGAATCGTCATCTTCAGTCATCTGAGCATAGGGCGTTTGACCTGGGTCAGGCTAGGTCATACTCATCTCCCTTCTGTCCTCAAATATGGATCCAGCTGTCCAGTCTGAAAATTTGGCTGATTTGATGATTGCATTTATTGTTTTTCTTCTCGTCAGCTATGCTTCTATTCCCATCATCTCGCCTCCCATTTTCCTGCTCTTTTTCTTTATGTATGCTTCGGGGGCTTGGTTTTGGTTGCTTGCGCATTGGGTACCAATGCAATGGACTTCTATGGCATAAGCATAAGGGTAAAGGCTTTGGTGATGTGATGTTAGCTTTACCGATGACGCCCCAGCAGAGTATTTGGGCTTCTGCTTCTGGAATGGAGTGTTCTGTAAAAAAATAAATTAAATTACAGGAGAATGCAATGACTGACTAACGAAGAGAGCCTGGAGTCATAAGGATTTGCTATCATTCAATTCGAGTATCCAGGTTCCAATGGATGAAGGGAGCCTCCTTGAGTTCGAGTGAAATGGACCTGGTTCCGTTCACTCATTTTCAGAGGGGGACTTTCAGAGGGTGACTGGGACTCAACTTTTAGAAGTCGGCTGAGCTGCAGTGTTCCAGCACTAGAGGAAAAACTGGAAAGATATTGGCCTGTTTCTTAGACAATATCTCTACGTCTTAAAGACCTTATGTGGCAGCTTCGGCTCCCGACGGAAGTTGTTAAAATTCGGAGGCTTTCCTGACATCGTTATAATAAAACTTTACTCTAAACAAAAAAAAAATGGAAGGAAGAGTTAACAGTATTTTTTTAAATTAAAAATAGCGAACATCAAGTCTGTTCATTTTATCTACTCATTAGCCTCGTCCTCCTGGTCTTCAGGGCGCTTTAGTGACCCAAATACTTCGGCTGGAATATGAACTTTCTCCACGTCCATGTCAATGTCTGGAAATAAACAAAAGATTTTAATAGTATTTTTTTAAAATGTTATTATGCTTTATGATGATAGCTTACCTCCCGCTTTGTTTGCATCGTCTTCCCCTTCGTCTTCATCATCCAGCTGGATTTCATCAGGATTTTCTGTCTTGTCAGAAACTGCAGACGGCTGTAGAAGTGTTTCTCCACGAACAAATGAGACGTCTCCAGCTCTCTTCGGAGGCCCTTGGAGTTGCTGCTGGACCAAATTAGCCATGGCATCTCCACCCTGTCCACCGTCGTCCAGCTTATGTGCTTCCGCATTGATAGCGTCACCAAGACTTTGAGCAGTTTGTTGGGAGATGAGAT
>JABASM010000496.1:0-22133 GCA_019776545.1 Brachystomella parvula
TCAAGAACAAGAAACAAAAATGATTTTGTGCAAAAACTAACGACCACCCAGAATGTGATAACAAAACCTGTGAATGGGCCCGGATGGCGGCGTAAATCCTAGTCGTTTCTATCCTGAATGAAGTAGTAGTGAGCCGCCAAATTCCAAATTAGCTGTGCTTTGTAACTGAGGAATGGTAATCCTTATTTTTCCCGTGCAGATGTAGTGATTTTCCGGCAGCAACTGCCATTTCTACACGTTTGGGTGGTCGGATACGGAGGTTTTATGGGCTGTTAGCATTAACGAAAAACTAAACTACTAATTCTGGAAACGAGGGGCTTACATAAAAGTGAAGTTACAAAAATGATGATTTGAAGTAGCCTAATGGGAAATGGTCATCACTGACTCGGACGCAAGAGCATTACTGGAGGAGATTAGCTTATCGCGACAACGTGGGTTTTACATAAAACTGTTACATCCGAAAATCTTACGGAAGCTGGTTATACAGAGAAGCCCATTCAAAACGAGATAATTCAAAATCGAAATTCAAGGTTGCTATAGGATACGGAGCTTTTCTCAAGGACAAAAGGTCGCTAGACTATGATATTCAAAGGTTTCTAGTCCTTAACAGGCTTTAGCTGTTTCAGTCGAACAAGCTTGGATTGCTTAAATTTGAATTTTCTTAGTGAGTGCAGTTTTTGTTCAACAACAAACAAATCAATCAATTTTGATTTATCTCGTTTCGGATGGGCTTCACTGTAGCTTTGCCATCAATAACAGATTAAGAGCACTTATAACATAAATAGCACTCGTGGATAAAATTCTATGTTCAAAATGAGTGATCTGATTAGTTTTATTTCAGCCCTTTCAATTGTGTCGAGCGCGCATGGGGAGTGCAGATTATGTATAATCACTTTGTACTTAAAACTGTTGCTGAATTTCGTCCGTATATAAATGGTCTTGTAAAATGAAAATTTGGACTTGATGAAGTTGGCTAGTGGGGATTAAAGCAAATAATGTTGACCCAGAAAGTTGTCACAGTGCTATGTTGCGGGCTTGTGCTCAATCTGGTCACGGCCAGGACCGTTCAGAGTGGGAAAGCTTTGAATCATATCAGCACAGATGCAGGTTGGACAAACTCTAAGATACTTCATACCTTTCTTTGAGTTTATAGCCTGGTTTCTATGAAGTATTGGTTCAATGTTTCAGTAAACCATCAGGCTCCATCCCCACTTTGTTATGCCGGAGATAACAACTCAGAAGTCGGCGTTTGCAAAACTATGTACGGTAGCTGTTGAAAGAGTTGTAAGGAAAGCCAAGTCTTGTTTCAAAATAATCTAAATTATTCTCCCGTATAGGAATGACTGTGTCGCAGTGAATGGTGTAATGCTTGGTACATGCGACTTGGATGGACTTGCTATATGTTGCCTGCGTAAGTACATCGTGCCCTCCACTTTCGAGTCACTTCGTTCATCGTCGCGTGAAAACGCATTTGGGGGCACCGAGAAATTAATTTGCCTAGAAGAACGGCAATCAATTCCCGCCTTCTGAATTATAACCCACTATGGGTTTAGGACGAATTTGATTTTGAAGCTTGTTCTTCGGCGGCAGGCCACAAACGGGAAATGTTTTTCGTCCTGAACGCATAGTGTAACCCCAAGGTTCGAGAAATTGAACTTAAACGTGGGCCCTTTTTCGAATGATAGACTGCTTCGTGCACCAACAGCCGCGCTCCCAGACCCCGGTGCCCTTCCTTATTCTTCTCTCATTAATTATAAACTTGTAGCTTGGAAAACAAAATTCACGCTCGGTTTTCTTGAAGTTGGTGTTGAGGTTTTTAGTTATTTTACAAAATGCAACTACGAATTTTCTAGTGAAGGGCACCAAAGTCTGGGAGCGCAGCGACCAAACAAGCAATTTCTAGTCACCGTATATTTCTCTTTCCAATATTTCAACTTTTGAATTTCTTTAGCCACTGTCTCTCCCCCGAATGACGGAAATCCGGCTGCTGTTGAAGAAAGGATTATTGCGGTGAGAGAAAATCCAGAGTTGACTATAAACAGTTTCGACATCCTAAAGGTGAATATTTATAGAGAAGCAATGAAAACCCTGAACCAATTTGCATTCATGTTTACTTTTCTAGTTGGAGAACTCATGTCAAGTTCGGCTGACTTTCTCATCTTTTGACTTCCAACCTCCACAAGCTGGGGTTTGCCGTCAAGACTCTTTAAGCATTTCTGGCTCAGCAACTCTTAAATCCCCCTTTTCATTGTGTGGTCCAATTAAAGAAGAATGTAGGCCAAATAATAATACCTGCTGAAATTAATTTCTTAATTTTTAATCTTTAAATTTCTTTCAGTGTATTTGTCATTTAAAGATTCGGAGCCAATAAGGCTCGACTTCAGATCCACAAACAAATCTCCGTTTCGAGTTAGAGTCACTCAGATCGAGTGCAACTCTCCAGAAAAAGGTAAATCCGGTTCATCGCTTCCCGCGCTTTTTACGGCTAGGGATTTAAAATTATTCGATTCGGGCAGCAAATATGGAGCGCGGGCTTTAAAAGTGGTATAGTACCAAGTAGTATAAGATACGAAAAATTCAACTGTGCTGATGTGTGTCTAGACCATAGCAACGCGCTTTGGCGACATTTTTCTACAGCCAAAATTTCGAAGTCGAAAACTTTGTATTGGGATTTTGTCGTGTTAGCACCTATTTTCTGCTGCCTAAATATTTAATCGTTACAACTCCCCCCCAGAACGTCAAAGGCAGTCTGCCCAAGTTTTGATATGACTTCTATATTTTCAGTGGACGAGCATTGCCTCGTGAGCAAGAGCGAATCGTCTGGGCGTGTTGAAAGCTTCGGCTACGGAAATTACCAAATCAGTGGGTTGGAATATAACATATGCGTTGGCGGGAAATCTCCAACTCCCAGCTATACGGTAAGCGACAATAATTTTAGCAGCGAATTTTACGGGTAAACCATCCATTCAGAGCCTAACAAAGATTTCCAAGTACAGGGTGTTCCAAGAAATAGTTTACCGGGTCCAAAGTCCAAATTTTTCAAAATTAAAAAACTGATATTTCTGATCGGTTTTTTAGCAGAGCAACTTCAGCAATCGATGCACTATGGCCGAAACTAAATTATTTGAAGTGAAACAGTTTCAGAAAGTTTTCGGAAATATCGGGTTTTTTAATTTTGAAAAAGTTGGACTTTGAACCCGGTAAACAATTTCTTGGAACACCCTGTAAATCTCCTACAAAATATTCAAATATTTGTATTTAAAGGAAATCGTCTGTTTCGTATACTATTCAAATAGTTTGTCGTTGTCACACCTGCGCCAAATTCTAACAAAAAACGTTTCGGCCGCGGCCGCCTTTTAACGTTTCGGCTAAGAGGCCCAAACCTTCAAAATAATTCCTGAATTAGAAAGAATTCGTGCGTTTAAGTCCTTAAACCGGCAGCAAAGAAAATTTTGCACCAAAATTAGCCTTACATGCGCAGCGCACACTTTCTGCGGCCAGTTAGTTCCCTGAATTCCTAGATTAAACTTGCTTGTTTTTCAGTGGAGTAGATGTCCCATACTAGACAGTTTCTACACAACGACGCTTTTGGGAGGATTTGGAGGGACTGGTGCGACTTGTACAGGGAAAACCAGCTACGTCTCTATTCACGGCATTGGCTCTTTCTGTGGTGGATATTTCCCCCTCGTCGAATCTGCCCCTTCGAACCTTCTCTTTGTGAAAACAGTGGAGGATTCTGTGGCTAGATATTTTTCTACCGACGTTTACCCGCTGTTGGGAGACGTTCAGTCCATTTACATCCCAGATTTTGCCTGCGAAAGGACGCCTACACGCGGTGTCACGGTGTTTCGGACTTGCTCAACTTATGAACCAGCCGTTCCAAAAAAATGCATTTGCTCAAACAAGGATGTATCAATGCCAGAAGAGATTGACGGCCCAGCAGAAGCGATTGGATTTTGCCTCCAATATTCACCATCAGAGGCTCAACTATAATTATCATAACCATCAGAGAGTTCATTAAATATGACCAATGACATTTGTCAGGCGTTTATCCAGATGTAAATAGTTCTATGCATTCTTCAAATATTTTAGCTCGTTTTCTGTTACATTTATTACTTCCGTTCCTTACAAAAGTCGAGACAGAAATCGCCGTAATAAATTCGGAAAAAATAACAATTATTGTTATATGTCCATGAAGTAAAGCGAAATATTTGTAATCCGAATAATGCTCATATTATATTCTACTTTATTAAAAATCAGAGTAAAATATTTAGAACATGCTTCCCATTCTCTGGTACTGACAGATCAGATTACTTGATAATTTTATTTAATAAGTTATTTTGAAAGGTTTGTAACACGATTAAGTACATGTTTAAATTTAAACTAGGGTCAAGGCGGGTGATTGTGATCACCTCGGGTGATTGTGATCACCCTTTTTTCACCTCTTTAAAAGCGGTTATCTGGGAAGTGAAAATTCGGAACCGTTAGCTCCGCCTCTTGACTAAAGGTTCCGTATTTTCACTTACCGGAAAACCGCTTTTAAATAGCTGAAAAAGGGGTGATCACAATCACCCGACGTGATCACGATCACCAGCCTTGACCCTACATCATTTGTCATTGTTGTCAAGCCTGGTCAAATTTAAGTAGTCACTTTACATATGCTTACACTGTCGATCCCCTTTGAAACAAAGAAAACTTTGCTACTAGACACATTGTAGTTGTAGTTTCCGTGGACTGTCCATCTCAAAAAGGTTACGAATTTCCAGATCTATGAAGTCAGTAAACTCCCTCAATTTCTCTTGTGTTCCAAATACGCTCTTCATTCCCATCAACTGTATTTCTATGGAAGACCTATATGTGAGGCTATTAACCATGAGCCAAGGATTTTGTGTTAGCGGGCTAATGAATCCCATATCTACAACTTCCTTTCCAAAGGAATGGATTGTTTCCAATGGTCCAGGCAAACTTGAGACAATAATCCCGGGTAGTGTTTCGTAGCTAGGAAGGAAATGTTTGAAAAATTGGTAAGGTATGATACATCCGCACCCAAAAAAAAATCCAAAAACTACTGGAGATTTGGCTGCCTGGGAGCTTGAAATTTCAGTTTGGCAAGCTGAAAGGCGCTGGTGACAATTCATTTCCTGGTTCACCGGTAGCTTCAGTTCTGTGGCGATAAATCCCTTGTTCCCTATGCTGTTCTCGCCGGTCCTGAAGAGTACAAAAGTTGTGATATATCCTAGTCTTCCATATTTTTTCTCGAGTTCCAAAACCTTGCTGAGTGCTGAGGAGAGGACCGTCATTGCTGCTGCTGTAAACGAAACTCCAGTTTCGGCTTTCAGTTTTTTGAATTTTTCTAGCGGGACTTTAGAACAATTGGCAACGAAAAACTCTGCTGGACCATACAAAGGAATATTTTTTCTTGAGCTTTGCTCTGCTAAAACTGCCCGCGGGAGTCCCAAAGTGTGCCCGTAGAAGTTTTTCAACCGGGTAAGCAAGGGCACGCAAGGTTTTTGAATTTGCAAGGTTTTGGTTAATCCAGGGCCGTACTGATTTCGCGGCTGATTTGGTTCACACGCAAAGGCCGTTTCGAGTAAAGTTGCGCCATCTCCGATCGCATGCTGTAGTCGCAAGACGAGTAGAGACTTATTTTCTTGGTTGTAGTTTGGTACAAGGATAATTTCCCAGAGCGGTGATTTGGGACGATACGGTAAAAAAGCCCGAGATTTTTTGAAATCATTTAAATTTTTTTCATTAACATCTTCAGTCGTTTCCGTCACGTGGTTATCAATGTTGAAATTTTGATCCCATGCAAAAATGTAGTACCCCATCCACATGGTGATATACTGTCGAAACCGTCCAAATTTAAATTTTCCGCTCTCATCTTTCAATTCGAGTACGCGATTTTGAATTTGCTCCTTTAACAGATTTACGCCAAGTTGTCCATTTAAAACCAAGTGTACGATGATTTCCAAGGTTGGGCTATTGACAAAGTCGGGTTTCAAACCAGCAGCAATGTAGGCAATATCTTGCGGGTTCAAAAATTCGGCCAGTTTTCCACTTTGAAAAATACATTTCGAAATTCTGGCGAAAGCGTACCATACTCCAAAAAGAAAATAGAGAATTAGCAGTAACGGGGCTAGAAGAATTAAAACACTGCAAAGTAGGAAATCTACCGGAACCCACAACATTGCGAGAATCGGTCCAGTCATCGTTGCGTCTGGCTAGCTAAAGAAATTGTAGCCTGGCTCTAATTTTTATAGAACAAATCAAATAAAAACAATAGTGGTTCGAAATAAAACATCAGGAAATACTAAATTCCTAGCTCTTGAACCAACGAAATTGAAGGTTTTGAATAAATAAACCGTACAAACGGGTGTACGAAATAGCGCGAGTATGAGATAAATGAGATATAAAAGAGGAAAGAAGGATATGAGGTTAATGAGATATAGCGGGTGTATATGATGGCATATCAGGCTCATAAGCACGTGTGCAAGAACGGGTGCACTGTAAGCACATATGCACCATAAGCCCATATGCAAACATGGGCTAAAAATCGAAATTTTTCAAAACATTCCTGATCGCTATAAAACTTTTTAGTGCACATCAGGGCACCGAGGAGGATTCTCATACAAAGTTTCATGTCAATCCGATCAGTAGTTGGTGAGATTTTCGTTCGGCGGCCGGCTGGGGTCAGACGGGGTGTGCCATAAGCACATATGCACCATAAGCTCATATGGACATGTGCACCATAAGCCGATATGCAAATATGGGCTAAAAATCGAAATTTTTCAAAACTTCACTGATCGCTATAAAACTTTGTAGTTGTCATCTAGAGACCGAGGAGGACTTGCATGCAAAGTTTCATGTGAATCCGTTCAGTATTTGATGATTAGGCGGACGGGGAAACGGCCGGCCGGCCGGACCACCGGACGGCCGGACAGACTAACATCAGCATTTGCATACATAGCTCGCTCTATTAATAATTCAGAAAACCGGTATTGATTTTTTAAGCATATTATCGTACTTCCTTGAATACTACATTTAATTCATCTTGTTTAACTTTTTGTCTTACTACTCCTGAAAGCAAAAAATGTCAGAAAAGTTGTACTTGGTGGCCAATTACACAGTTTGAGGGTAAGCATGCATCTTGAAGCTGAATTTCCTCACCCTACATAGCTAACCAAGGATATCAGGATATTCTCCTTTATCAAATAATTTGAATCAGTAGCTCTATACAGCCAGTCTGTCTGTGTGTCTGTCTACCTCAAAATTCTCAAGCTAGAAAACAAAAAATTTTTTACAGCTTTGAAATTTAATTTAAAAAAAATCCCGATAAAAATTAAGATGTTTAGATTTTTATTCATTGCTTTTCTGATTTTGTGTTCCAGTTCCTTAGAAGTATCATCTGGAAAAAAAATTATTGCTGTTGAGTTTGTTGGTTCGAAAAGTCATGTGTTCACTTACTTACCGCTACTTGAAGCATTGTCAGACCAAGGACACAATGTCACACTAGTTTCTCCTTTGAAAAACTACGTGCAAGAAAATATTACGGAAGTTTCAACACTTGACTTTGACATGATCATGGCTCCATTGGAGATGGGCGTATTTGAAATGAAGGAAAAAAATATTCAAACACATCCATTTATGATGTTGGCAGACGGCTATCCGCCTGCTTGCCGGGAGTTGTACGACCGTGAGGATATTAAAAAACTAATGGAAGACCCATGGGACCTTGTCATTCTCCAACCGTTGTTCAACGAGTGTGCACTTGGATTTGTGCACAGGGTGATGACAAAAAATAAGGCACCACTCATCCTCTTTTTCCCCATAACCACGATCGGTTTTATGGTGGCACCGCTGGGAGGTCACTATCCGCCATCTTTCATTCCTAACTCTTTCGTTGGGTTGGGCGACGACATGAGCTTCTTGCAGAGGATGCAGAACATGGCAGCGGAACTGCTCATGCTCGGGGTCATTAACTATTACTACGTACCGAGGATGGAAGAAGTCTATAGGGAAAAAGTGGGAGCCGGTACACCTTCTGCCAAGGAAATTCTGGGCTCGGCATCCATTATGCTTTCTAATGCACACTTTAGCATTAGCAAACCAAAGCCAAACTTACCTGACGTTATTGACGTCGGCGGGATTCACTCACACTCTGCTAAACCGCTGACTAAGGTCAATGTTATTTTTCGCTTAAAATCCCAAGAAAATTAAAGTCCAGTGCGGTATTCAGGAAAAGAATTTTTGTCACGCGTCTCTAGGCTGCCAGAAAATTTTAATTCTGACTACTTAAACTTGTCCGTACGAAGAAGTTAAAAGTTTGAAATTTTGAGAAAATTTTGTTTCGAAAATATTTTTAAAGGGGAAGGCAAGTCGCTTATAGGACAGAGCACTTCTGATGGATTTCAATAAAAAAAAATTCAATGAAACTTGGCTGGGTAGTTTGTACTCATCAGTACCGCAAAACCTTTGTAGGGTGCACAGGCCCCAAGGGACACTTGTAATTCAAAGGCAGTTACTTGATCTCTTGAATCCCCACAAGTGGTACGTCATTCGAACGACCTTGATCTTCTGATTCTATAAATATACCATGCTGACTTTTTTGACAAAAACATGACCACCACCGTAGGGGTCGTTGTGTTCCACGTATAGGCTTCTAACTTGTTGCGGTCATGTTTGAGGTCAAAACGGTAAAGTATGGTTATATTTGCAGAATTAGGAGAACACGCCCAGTCCATTGACCTATTTCTTTTCCGTGACCTTTTGTGACCTCTAGAGGTCAACCTAGGTCAATGCCCGACGTTAGTAACTGTACAAAAGCCGGAGGCTTTGGTCTAGGTTCTCTACCTACCAAGTTTCATTGAAATCCATCGGAGATGCTCTGTCCCATAAGCGACTTGCCTTCTCCTTGTAATATAGTTGTGTTGAGAAAGGTTTCGGAATTCTCCAAGAATTAAAATCACATACCCGTATGCGCGTATTCGTATTCGCATCCCCATACCGGTATGCCGTCATGCCCGTGTATCGTAACCAATTTTTTTCGCATCTTTGGTCAAAATTTTCTCCCATTTTTTTTTACAGGAATGGGAAGACTTCGTGGCCGGAAGCGGAGAAGCAGGATTTATTGTGTTCAGTTTCGGATCTGTAATACCTATTGAACAAATGCCAGAAGAAAAATTACAAATCATCTTTAAAGTATTCGGGAAACTCAAGCAGCGCGTGATTATGAAACACGACGGAACGAATGCGAAAAATGTCCCACCAAATGTGAAACTTAGCAAATGGCTCCCACAGCAGAATTTACTTGGGCACCCCCGAATAAGATTATTCATCACACACTGCGGGATTGGTGGAATTGAGGAAGCCATTTACTACGCGGTCCCAGTCCTCGGTATCCCATTTTTTGGGGACCAACCGCTCATTGCCAAACAAGGAGAAAACCATGGGTATCTCTTCCCTCTGGAATGGAACTTCCTAACAGAGGAGTACTTAACCAGCGGGGTTACTGAAGTCCTGAATAATCCCAAGCGAGTTTCAGATATAAAACTTCCAAAAAACTTCGCGCATTTCTGTTTCCTAAAATATTTGCTGTAATTACAGATACCGCGAAAATATCCGTAATATTTCTGAAGTTTTCAGAGATCAAATTGATGACCCACTCAAGCGAGCTCTCTGGTGGACGGAGTACGTCATCCGACACAATGGTGAGAGCAGAAAATAAGTTTTCAAAAAACTTCCCAGAAATTAAAATGGCAAATGTTTAAAATTAAGTATTGGTTTTCAAAACGCATGCTCCCTTTTAATAAAAGAGCTAATAACAAAAAGCCTAGAGGGATGCGAAAATATTCCCTATACTCACAAACTTTCCGAATAAACCGCATACCAATTTTTTAACTTTTTTTTTGTATTTTCAAAGCAAGATGCTTCAAACCTTAGTCACTCCGAACAGCGCTGATTATCCTTGTTGAAAAAAATGTCAAAATTAAAATAAACCTTATACACTTTACGTTCACTTTGGAGCTATAGCACTGTTTTTTTGCGAAAGCTTGTGAATCTATGGGGTATTTTTTCATTCCTCAAGGCCTAATCTTTTAATAAGAAATGTGATTTTAAACACTTGTCATCAAAATTTCGGGGCATATAATTTGGCAAAGAATTAATCACTATTTCATTTAGGCGCTCTCCACATACGTTCCGCTGCAAGGAAACTCAATTTTGTACAGTACCATTCGCTGGATGTGATTGCCACATTCATTTCTATTTTTCTACTAGGAAGTTGCATAGTACTCAAATTGCTAAAATTTTTGATTTCCACAACCTTTGGGTATAAGAAAGACAGCTCTAACCTAAATGATGCGAAGCCAATGAAAAATGATTAAGGTAATGGGTTGGAAGGTTAAAATTGTTACACAAAAAATGCTGGTTTCTGGAATTTTCTGGAGTTGTTCACAGATTACGTAACCGTGTAGGTAGTAGCCATAACCAAGGTTGGTGGACTTGGCAACGAAAAAAAAGAGCTTTAGTTTCTTTCGCCGTCCACCAAAATTGGTCATAACAACTTAAACTGCTACGTAATCTGTAAACAACTCCGGAAAATTCCAGAAACTCGCATTTTTTGGTGCAAAAATTCTAGCCTTCCAACCCATTATCTAATTCTATTTTTGTTTGTCACATAAAAAGTAAAGTACTCAATTTCTCATCCGTATGATGACTCCGAAAAATTTTTTACCGAAATGTATTGGAATTAATCTTGAACACTTCCGAAACATACAGCAAAACATCGGAAAACCCTTGCCTATCATCGTCAGTCTATATCTACAATATTATTTAATTTCTGGCTTTCTAAAATTGACGTAATAAATTCAGAAAAAAGAAAAAGTAATTTTAATTATCATCATGTCCATGAAGTAGGTAAAATATTTACAGTTTGAATAATATTCATATATTTGACGTTTTTAGAAATCAGAGTAGTACTATCTAGAACATTTTGCTTGTTCTCTGCTACCACAGCCACGGTTAAGTACATGGTTTTATAATTGCGCTTGCCTTAACTTTATCTTGTGAATTTTTCCCATTTGACCCACACTTAATAAATTTCCCTTGGTGTTAGCGGCTGCGCCCCGGTAGCATCCTCAGTTACTTTGCTTTCTGCAATTTGTTCCCTCATACCAATAGGCTTTTTGGTAAAGGAATCAAGTCTCCGTCCTTCAATGCCCTCGCTGAGGCTTGGCCTGTCTTCTGAAGGGAAGTCTTTAAAATCCGACTTTTCTGTAGGCTTGTACATGAAAATTGTTTCTTCGACAACAAAACCCTTAGGAGTACTTGTTACTTTCGAGGACTCATCCAATGAGCATTGTCCATTGGCTGCTAAACCCTCAAATTGATTTTTTCTATCAGCGACATTCATTTGAAATTGACCATCTCCGAACGTTTCCCCAGGTTTCAAAATCTCATGCCCGATTTCCCCAATTATTATGAAACCTTCCTTCCGTTTTTTCCATGAAGCTATTAGCTTTCTCCTGAACGTTTCCCTGAAGATCTCTAGCCACTTGAGAAATTTCGTCCTTTAGATCCATTGTATTATCATGCGTCAGGGTCCATTAGGATTCCGTATGAAGTCCAAAGATTCTCTGCCGCATCCTCTCTAATATTGGATTCGTCTGAAATATTTTTACTCGGCCTTTCTATTGAAGTTTCAAGATCAAGACAACCCTTGCTCAAAAGATTCGTCCAGATTTGGTGATTCCTTGGTGCCCTCTTGCGGTTTGCTTAAAAATTCTGAGCCCCTCTGCTTAATATTTTCCGAGGTTTCGTTTACAGCTTGTTTCAGGTTGCCAGCTTTTTCCGCCGTTGCTTCTTTAAGATTTCCTGATTTTTCTTTGGCGGAGTCTTTTAGATTAGTTGCGGCGCATCAGAGACGAAGTCCTTGAATTCGGCTGAATTTTGGGATGCAGAGTCTTTAAGGTCCCTCGCTTTCTCAGCAAAATTGTCTTTGACCTTTGTGGCTTTTTCTAACGTGGCGTCCTTCAATTTTCCTGCACTATCTGCACTGGAGTCGTTAAGGTTAGCTGCTTTTTCAGCTGTGACATCTTTAATTTTTCCTGCTACTTCAACAGTGGATTCCTTAAAGCTGTTGGCTTTTTCTGCTGTGGCGTCCTTAAGATTTGCTGCACCCTCGGCGACGGAGTCCTTGAGATTAGTGGCCTTCTCAGCTGTGGCGTCTTTAATATTTTCAGCTCCTTGAAGAGCAGAGTCCTTCAGATTGGTTAGTTTTTCTGCCGTGGCATCTTTTACACTGTCAGCAGATTCAGATATGCTGTCTTTTAAATCTGTTGCTTTTTCTACGGTGGCGTCTTTGGCATACGTTCCTTTGTCAGCGACAAATTCCATGAGGTCGTTAACTTTTTCTGCTGCAGCGTCTTTAAAATTGAGTTGCTTTCTCCACCGTGGCGTCTCTGGCGTTGGCTGCTCCTTCTGCCACAGAGTCCTTGAGGTTCGTTGCTTTTTCTGCTGCCGCGTACTTAAGGTTTGCTGCTTTTTCCATTGTAGCGTCCTTTGCATTAGTTGCTCCTTCTACCACAGAGTCTTTAAGGTTCGTTGCCTTTTCTAACGTGGCGTCCTTGAGGTTAAAAGATTTTTCAGCAAAATATTCCTGGACATTGGAAGCCTGTTCTACTGTGGCGTCTTTGAGATTAGTTGCTTTTTCTGCTGCAGTGTCTTTGAGGCTGATTGCTCCATCAGCGATGTAATCTTTGAGAAGAGTAGCTTTTTCTGCTGTGGCTTCTTTAAGGTTTTGTGCAGTTTCTAGTGACATACTGCTTAACGTTTTCTGCCTTCTCTGCTGAATTTTCTACAAGAGTCTTTGATTTTTCATCAAAATCCTGCTCATTCTGTCGAGCCTCTGTTTCTGCAGGGAAAGAGTTCTTGTATGCGTTTGAGAGGGGAGCGACATCAAGCGGTTGCCTTTTCTCCAAAAATACTTCTTCTGAAATTGTGGGTATGTGGCTAGGCTCCTGTGCAGTAACCACACCTTCAACGATTGTAGCTCCCATCGGGACTGTTCCTTCATTTTGGGGTTTTTCTAAGGTGGTGACGCTAACGGCGATAAATTCATCTGGAACTTCTGTTCCTGATATGCTGAACACTGAGGAAACCGCTGTATCTTCCGCTTTTAAGTCTCGGCTTGTCTCCACTGGTTCAGGGTTGACCACACCCACCTTGACAGCTGCTGCACCAGCCAAGTCTTTGATGCTCTGGAAAGTTTCTTTCATGTACTCCATTTTTCTTCAGGATGTTGAACATCAATTCTCCGAGTTCTAAACATACAAGCAAAAACGAAAAAATTAGATTTGGAAAATTATTCCTGGTGTAGAATTCCGTATTTTAGCGACTAAGGGATTTTATTTTTTATCTTTCTGAGGAAGGATGGAGGGAAAAGTTTTGCAAAGTTTTTTTTTGCGGGGGGAGGGGGGGAGGGGCGATTTCAGTTTTGAAACTTGCATAGCCTTCGGAAGAAAAAGGGAAAAGATCCTTTCGTAATTTTTCTGTACTACTTTCCAAATCCAAGTACGCAGGTTTAAAGTAAAACTGTATTAATTACTAAAATTTTATTTTTTAAATTATTTTGCAACCATTTCTTTGCAGCCAGAAATCTCTTGATTAATTTGCCTTCATGAGTTTCAAAAGTTCTGATTTAATTCTTACTCAAATTTTTCTATTAAATTTCTGCGAAAAATTAAAATGGGTATTTTTGAGCCGCTTGAATTCAATACCATGGGATTAAAATTTAGGTTTAAGGAACGCCGAATTTCCAGCGTTCTTCTTCTGCAATAATTGAAAGAGAAGCAATTGCTTTCGTTTGCTTCAGAAAGGCTTATATTTTAAAAGCAAAAAATTGCTCAGAGTTTTTCAGGGCCTTGATTCATTTCGGATTTGAATTTTTTTCCTAACTTTTTCTTTCTTTTTGTATCGAATAATATAATGCTTACCTTTCAAATAAATAAGTTGGATTCCTAGAAGTTAATTTTTTGACCAACGTAAAGCTTTTTTTTCAACTGCTTTAAACAAATTTAAGTCTTTGACTGATGATGACAGAAGTGTGAGCGGCCCTATATATGCCTGGTTCAGAAAAATTTTCTGGAAGGAAGGTACGGAATAACACAGACAAAAATAGTTCCATTTATCCAGAAAATTTTCCATTGTAGTTGTAGCAAAAAAAAAATCTCTCCTAAACTCCGACTGAAATCTCGGTTCCGATTACAAAAACAAAACCCTTAGCGTTCCTATTAGGAGATAATTAGAGGGGACGACTCGGTTGTATCTCACTCAGTTAATTTGTTTTGAATATTGATAAAATATTTGCGCGGTGTCGCATAAAATTTGTGGTTTTATGAAACTATTGATGGGTCGTGACAATCACGGTCAAAATATTCCATAGCAGTGAAAAATGAGTCTTGGCAAAGCAAAAACAAACCATACTAACCTTGAAGAATGCAACTCTGTACTACGGATGAAAGCTCAGCATGTGGCATACAGAAAATACAGGTTTTTTGCTTAGTTTTTTTTTTCCAAGACCGTTCCTAGTCTCCGCGTCCCAAGATGCATTTATTGTATAACGCACCATGGTAATTTTATAATGTATATGCGGGCGTAGGCGTATTTCAAATCCCATGAATAAACCGAAAAAATATTTTGGTGGGTAAATAATAGAGCTCATGGGATTATACCGAATTTCGGATAGAAATGGTACAGAATTACTATTCAACTGTGACGAGGCGAGATGGGAAAGCGATAAATATAAGGTTTCGAAATACTTAAAGTATAAACTCATCCTCAAAAATTTTTCCTTGAACGTTTCGAAACAAATGAGAGTGTGGGATTAGCCGGCAAAATTTTTCCTTCGGATTGGAATAATTTTATGTGACAACGGTGAGGTACTATGGGCCTCAGGTTCTCCTAAAACCGTTTTCTAAAATATTAAATTAAAGCTGAGTTAGAAGCGATTGAGTAAACTTTATTCACACAGGGGTAATGGGCGACCCTACTGACTTCAAAAAATTTTTTCCGGTGATCGAAAAATTCTGAAACTTGGCAGGTATATAGGACAATACGAGATGAATATTTTAAAACCATCTTCCCGAGGTTGGTCATTCTCCTGTCCCGCAAACAAAATGGCGGAAGGGAGAACGGCAAATTGTGCGGGAGGAATCTCCCTCCCGCGTTAGATTTTTTTGAAATTTTTTATACAACATCTCCGAAGCAAGCGATACAACTTTTCTATTTGCTTTTTTACGGAAGGGAGAACGGCAAATTGTGCGGGAGGAATCTCCCTCCCGCGTTAGATTTTTTTGAAATTTTTTATACAACATCTCCGAAGCAAGCGATACAACTTTTCCATTTGATTTTTTTTTCGAAATTCGCTTTACTTTGACCTCTGGGGGTCACCAAAGGTCAATAAGCTGACCGCACTTTTCGGGTCAAGTGATGCGTCAATCGAAAGGACTTAAGGACCTGATTCTAAAAATACACTATTCTTGACATGTTGGATGCACAACATGGCCGCCTGAGGTCATTTAATGTTTGGTTATTTTAAGGTTTGGCTACCTCTGGCGGCCATGTTGTACATCCAAAATGTCAAGTATAGTGTATTTTTAGAATCAGTACCTCAAGCCCTTCTGGAGCAGAAATTGCGCGGCTCAGGGCCAGCATTTTGGAAACATGATTTGAGTTTTTACAGAAATAATAAACAAATTCCACCCACAACTCGGCTATCTTTTGGTTTTTCCCACCTCCTCTAGACCAATTTTCTCCGTATCTTCTTCGTTGGTGAGCATGGTACAGCGTGTCCCAACAATTTGTTGACCGAGAAAATTTTTCCTTTTTTTTAAAATTCGAAAACTCACATTTTTGATTTGTTTTTTAGCAGCACGACCTCAGTCATCAACGCATTAAGTTAAAAGTATTATAAGTAAATTCCGAAAAGTGAAAAATTTTCTCCGGTCAACAAATTCTTGGGACACACTGTAGTATTGTCAGGATGAGGTGTGAGGTTGTGCGGTCAGCTCCCTAGTACACAAAAAGTCAAAGGATTTGTTTGTTTGCATTTTTAGTTGCTTTGAGACCCTTTGCATCCTTCCAGTTTCCTAGCTATACACATCATGCCAGGCTAGTCTAATATTCATGGGTCTTGAGATTCTTGAGAAAATCGATGACTTCATACCTACTTTGTCACTTCTGCAAATTACAATTTCCCATCACAAATCACAACTAGTAGTTTTGACCTCTTCTTTCTATTTAGCGCATTATAAAAGAATTTCAGTACGTTTTAGGCAAAACAATGACTACAACAATTGCACCTGCTGGGGGACCTGGACTTGAAAAAATCAACATGGTTTTCCTCGGTGAAAAACAAAGTAAGAGATTCAATTCCTATATCACCGATAGTTGCCTTAAAAACCTTGAAACTTTACTCACAGGTGGCAAAACAGCTTTGGTGAACAGAATTTTGGAAGAAGCTGGGAACGATCCCGCCTTCGAGGTTAGAGTCATTCAGAGTTGAAAAAAAATAAAATCTTGTTCGTAGTAATTTTATTAATTTCCCAGGTGAAAGATAAAAAAATCATTAATCTAGACATGAAGCAGAAGTCCGTTGAACTTCATTTAATCGATACGTCCGGCTTGGAACGACACCCAACAACCATTGCCACTTTTATCCATCATTCATCGGTCTTCATCATCGTGTACGATGTCACGGGTAAAATGGAGCTTATTTCTTAGCTTTACTTTACCCTGAATATAGGAAAACGTCTTATCAATTTTAGACATGGCATCATTTGAAGACACAGGCAGGTGGATCGATATGCTGCGATCCGTCCATGGAGACGAATTGATTATCGCACTCGTCGGGAATAAAATAGAAAGAATTAATGAGAGACAGGTATACGCCATCTGCAAATTGTTAAGGGAAAACAAGGCATGGACTTCTTTTCCTAAATCGCTCCTAATCAATTCAAATATATTAAGTATTTCCTAATACGGTACGACTTGTAGTAGGTTACAACAGCCGAAGGACAGAAAAAAGCAGACAAGGAAAAAACTATGTTCATTGAGACGAGTGCCGTTGCAGGACCCAACGTTTCGATCGTATGTATTTCAGAATTTAGCAAATACCGTAGAGTGGGGTAAAATGGGAAGCTGTGGTAATAAATGACAGCATTAATTTTCAAAGTACTTCCTTTTATACTACTTTTGTGAACATCAAAACGCTTCCTTTTTTTTCTAAATGGTCAATTTTCGTTGTCAGACTGTTCGAAATGCTCGAAGTCAGAGAAAACAGACACGTCTTTCTCTGCAGCCATTGTTAAAAGGCCAGATTGTGAAAGGAATTATTTTAAAGGTCATTAAACATTTTTTAAAGGTTATCTGGGAAACAGTTAAGGCAGTTTTTCAAGGTATAAGATCTCAAGGCTCAGTGAGTTAAAATTAAAGGCCCCAAAATATTTACCCAACATAAATCCTAGCTTTTTTTCATACAGAAAAGTTAATTTCCTCAGTGAAAGTTTTTCCGAGAAAATTTTTTAAACAATTAAGTTCAATTAATTTATCTTAAACCTTTTGCTGAAGTCGTTAAATTTGAATTCGTTAGAGGAAATTAATAATACACACCCTGTATCCTCTTTTCACGTGATCAGGCCGCAAAAACGTTTTAGAATTTGGTGCTGTCTTTTATTGCGCCGGCTGCAAATCGCTCCTTATTACCACACTCCACGGTAACTAATTGACACTCCTTTGCTTGTAAGGCTAAGCTCTTTGTTTTATTCAGCTGTTCCATGAAGTGGTTGCGAAAATTCTGCGGGGAGGCCCTGATACAGAAGAACATGACAAACGTAAGTCCGTGTGAACGCGAGTAAACTGGTAACGTCGAATGGGGTTACCAGGGAACTGAGGCTTAAACAAGGCTAGCAAGTCTTTACTAGCAAAATAAAATGTCGTCAGCGCCCTATTATATTTTCGATTTCTCTTCGACCACAAAAAATTTTAATTAACTATAAAAGTTCGCAACGAAGAGGTTTCCCAGTTGCCAGTTCGGAAGTGTCCTTTTAAAGATAATTTGGTCCTCCACTGTACAGAAAAAAGCTGTTCTTTTAAAATTTTATTTTGCGAAACAGTTGCATCGAAGAGCATCCTAACCGTTAAACATGCTATCCTATGTCTCAAAAAGTTTATAGTAACACTTTATGAAATCTAGCCTTGTTTAAGTATCCGTGTCTCTTACTAAATCTCACCACCCTTGTAACTCAATCAATCCACGGTAACTATACTTCAAATTATTTTTTTAGATCATGACGCTCGATGCCGAATTTCTTAAACAAAAACATCTCTCATGGCTGTTTAGGGATACTGTCTTCCCTACTAGCAACCACATTTACTAATAGTTATCGCTGCACATTCAACTTTATAATCGGAATTTAGGAATACAGTAAAAAAGAGATTACGGATTACCGCCCATGGGCGCACCCTCCACACATCAGTCTTGAAGCTGCTTCTCGGCAAAAGCAAGTAGTTCTTAAATACAGATACTTTCCCGTAATTTATTGCACGCGACTGAACTCTGCGAAATGGAGGTTTAAATTGCTAAGTCTGGTATATATCATTTACGGTATAATTGCTGTAATATTTCAAAAAGAGAGAGTTGAAACCTTCTAATTTTAGCACTAGTCCCTCCCTATGCCTATGAGACAACGGGAGCCTACTATTCCTTAACCAAGCCTCAGAGTGTAACAGCCAGTTTCATAAGGAACTTTGAGAAATAAATAATAAAAATGCTGCAATCGGCAGCAATGAACAGCAGACATTGACAACGTGGGTGCTGAACTTTGACACGCCGTATGTCGAAACTCATTTACCCTATAGAAAATCTGAGACCACCGTCGTCTTCTGCGTTTAACTTGCAGCAAGTTACTTGCTACAAAATTTTTTTCATTTTCAGGCAAGTTTGAATGTACACCCGGTGAAAAAAAATATGGCAACATCAGAGTTCAGGAGTTAAAGGCTCATACTTTGTCGACTGTTCAGCCTTGCGCAATGTACCACAGTGGAGCGTCTCTCAATGGACACAGATTAGCTAACACAGATAAACTTCACAGGGTCAACTTGTTTGCTCCGGCAGCTCTCTTGACATAAACTGTAGACTAATCTCGTAAAAGCCAAGAAGAAAAAAAAGGGCCTTTGGTGACCATCAAAGGTCAAATCGACGCGGATTTTAATAGATTACGTTCTCCAGGGTTTGAATATTCAGCCCATTTTTTTGTGGAAGTGAAGTTACCGGTTAAAGTTGCACTTTGAATGTATTTTATATCTGCAAAATTGAACAATAATATGAGCGACGAAGATTTCTGATTTTTTTTATAGAGGCCTCTCTCCATTAGAAGCCCCATCTCTATTAGAGGCCCCGGGCCTTTGTTTGGAAGTATACGGTTCAGTGAGGTTGGGGTGCGTGAGAAAAAAAATGGGAGGGTTTGAGCTCAACAGTGACGGAACTAGGAAGTTTAGAGCTGTGCACCACTATGAGACTTTATCTTTATGTTAGAATTTATCATTATCTGTGAGATTTTAAATTTGCTTTGCACAAGTCTTTAACCTGACCACGCTTGCCTTTCTCTTTCTCCCAAGCACCCCACCACTTTTTTGCGCTCACTGCAAATAAGTAGCAATATGAAAGATGGAATTTCACCTAGCTCGCTTCGTTTTACAATTATTACAGCCATCATTAGACTCGTTCGACCAGAAACACATATGGAACTCGGGAAACTAATCGACGAGCAAGAAAAATGCCTAGTTATGATATACGTTTACGATCTTAAGGCCCACTTCGCCCCAAACCTAGCTCCTATTCTCCTTATATCTAACTTTTCCATTCTCGAAACTGGTATCGTCCACCGGATAACTGTAAAAAGGACAGCTTGCCTTGCTTACTTCTTAATTTTCCCTGAATACTTCATACCTACTAACCGGCATTCCAAATTGGGTAGCCACATTTGGACGTGCTTGCAACGAAACTGGCAGGAAAATACGTTAGTAGTCGCACATTTGGTCACAAGAGAAACCGCTTACATCACGTCTGTTTTAAGGAAACTAGACATGCACAGACTACCGTACTTTCTGCTGCACAGTGCTTCGCTAAAAGCCGGTACAGTGTGTATTAGCTCAACAACATTTATTTACGGCCCTGGCTATATTAACGAAAATAGCATTTTGATTGGAGGGAATATGGCCGACGACATAAGTAAAAAAATCGAAGATCTTTGGTTGACATCTCAGTTTTACAACCCTACAAATCCGAAGTACGGATATGAAAACGTCAGCATGAGAGAAATAGCTTCAGAATTTTTAAAGTCACCTTTCAGTTACGTAAACTCTGAACCTTTGAGCTTTTCTGGTGATCCAATGGCTTTTGTAATCGAACTCCTTTGCGCTGAAGTACTTAACATACAGATAAAGGTACCAGTTAAATACAAAGCTATCAGGGAAAAGCTCAAACAAGCTCTCCACGTCACTGAAATAAGTGACAGGGTTTGGATTATGAAAAGATTCCCACGTGAGCGGGATAGATACGTGGTACCTTTCGGGGAAGAGTTTATGAACTTCATAACTTGTGACGGGGTTGGAAAGCGTGTTACCTTGTATTTCTATATACGCCCCTATGACCAGATCAGCTGGTTACTGTTCTCGAGCTTAACCTTTTTCATCATCCCGCTTTTGATAGTTTTAGCTCAGCATTCTAAACTTCACAGTGTCGATGAATGTGCAGGTTTATATAGTGACATCGTCTGCTTCAACGCATCTGCCGCCCTGGAGGTGAGTCCAGTTGTGCGTAGATACGTTTCGCGGCATCGGAGCATGTTAATCGTTAGCGTATGGCTAGTGCTTACAATGGTTTTGGTGAACGCCTATAAGGGTATCGTCGTATCTGATCTAACCTCCCCACCCCAACTCGAGCGTAAATGGGCAAGTGTAAAGGAGACTGATGGATTTGTATACTTGAGCACATGGGTGTTCAATGAGCAAGTTCGCTATGTATCCAAGAAACTCTACGACGACGAAACATATACGCTTCATAAAGCTGAAGGATATGAGTACTGGAAGGTGAAAGGAATACCATTCTACTTCTGCATTCCACACCACCCCAACTTTGTGTACCAAATCTGTCAAGCTGTAAATATTTCGATTATACATCCACAGAAACTTTCGTTTGAGTTAAGTGATCGTAGGATAGAATTACCAACCTACAAAGAGTACTGTACCGATATTGATGTTTTACTACATACGGAACTTCTGGTTTACAAAAAAAATCCTGCTGCATATAATCCATCAATATCGGTCCAAAATTTAAAGAACATAACTGCGTTCTGTGAGTTTCGTAGTTACTTCATCCGGAGGGACAACTTGTCAGCTGAAGGCTACTCCACTATGCCTTTCCTGAATACGCTTGTAATGAAGAACCCTCAGGAGCAACTTGAATTTGAAAAGTGGGAGAGTACGAATGCAAAAGACTTTGCTCGAATTATAGTTAGTATGATTTCAACCTGCAACCGGAACGGGTATGTTGACTACGAAAAAGAGCTTGACTACATCATAGCGGTGGCTGAAAGTGAATACGAATTTCAGAGGCTTAGGAAAGGAAAGGATAAAATATTTTACCTATGGAAAACTTATGTTTTCGTTGGATATGGCGGGACGTCAAAGCGGCTTTATGCGGCTATGCAAATACTAGTCGCAACCGGGGTGTACCATGTGTGGAGAAAATGGTGCGATATTAACCACCAAACACAGGGCGACCGAAGAGCAGGGAATGTTTCGTTGGGACAGGAAAGGAATGCAGAGGCACTTGGAATGAAGTCGAATATATTCACCACCTTCATTATCTTTCTTACCTGTATATTTATATCATCGTTCGTGCTTATGCTTGAAATTCCGCTGCCTCATATTTGCAGCGTTATAAGCCGCTTACGCGCGGGGACTTTTAGGTGTGTATCGCGCTCTCGTTGAGACTCGATTGCATTCTGTGTAATGCCTTAAAAATTTGAAAAAAGGCTCATAAATTCTACTCTTACAGTGCCCCCCCCCCCCCC
>JABASM010000497.1:0-22132 GCA_019776545.1 Brachystomella parvula
GTAGGTTCTGGGGGAAAGGGCGGTAGGTTCTGGGTGAACGGGCGATAGGGCGGTAGGTTCTGGGGGTAGGGCGATAGGGCGGTAGATTCTGGGTGAAAGGGCGGTAGGTTCTACCCCGCACAGAAACGGTCGGTCGAGATCTGTCTCCGGATTTTCATTCCCGCCTTTTTCATTCTGCTGGACGGGCTCTGGCCTCAGAAGTTTTAGGCCCTGCCAACAGCATTTGAAAAGCGCAATCAAAACCTGTACATGCATATATCGACCGACAGAAGGTGAAAAGCGTTTGAATTTCAGATTTTAAGGAAATCCTTGTCCACACTGGGCTATTCATAATTCTTCATCCAGAAATTCCAGAAATTACGTTTACCTGGTAGGCTGTAATTACTATGCAGTTTGCAAATCCAATCGTTCAGATAAAAAATGAAAGGAGGACGGCAAATTTTGCTGTAGGAATCCCCCCCTCCATTAAATATCTAAAAAGGAGGACAGCGAATTTTGTTGGAGAAAATGACCCCCCGGCCACGTTAGATTTTTCTGAGTTTTACGTAAATGTAGGTTGCAGTCGAAAAATTCCTATAATTCCTGTTTTCGAGGGCAGCTCACATTTATAAGCATCTTTAAAGCATACCATACACCTTTTAAAAATGCGATTTTTCGAAACTTGCCTTCCTTTGACCTGTACAGGTCACGAAAGGTGAATCAGCGGACCTCACCGATCCGGTCAAGCGTGTCAATTGAAACACCTTGTTGTCCTGATTCTAAAAAAATACTATACTTGACCTTTCTAGTACAGAGCATGGCCGCCGTCGTTTAATGTTCAGCGTAAGATTTGGCGACTCCTGGTGGCCATAATGTAAGTCATAAGGGTCAGGTAATTAGCACAAAGAATTTGCTGCAAATTAATGGGTTGGTTCGTTTGAGATATCAATTTTTGAAAGAGAATTTTAAGGGGCAAAGTTAAGGAAGGTAAGGGAAAAATAAAATTCTCTTTCAAAAGATATCTTGAACAAATCAACCCATTCGCTATTGGCATTGGAAATTGGAACTGGAAGCCAATTCTTTATGATAAATAAACTACTACTACTAATTAAGTACTTATATACAATACATGTTGTTCACACAGAAATCTGAGGCGGCAAGTGGGTGATCGTTTATTGGTTAGCGCCACCTCTTTTTTAGCACAGACAGGCTCCAACTTTGAAAACATATGATTGTTCATCTTCGTCTTCGTGGAAAAAATGTCAAAACTGAAAAGTAGAAGTAAGGAACCGCTGCTGGCTGCTTATTAGTATAGTAGCTCTGCGCTTCTCTTCTCCTAACTGTTAGAAGAATGACAGCCTATACAGGTAAACTGCAGCACTGCATTTCAGCGTACCAGCGTTTCAAATGCCAAGGTACGACTACACAAACGCTCCGTTTGTGTAGCTGTACCTTGGCTGTTTATTTGGGCTATTATTTCCTAACACAATTATTATGATAATCCAACTGAGCTGAGAAGGTTGTAGAAGGTTTCTGCTGGACAAACTTACTTGAACTGTTGCTAACCGTCACCGTATTTCTGTCTAGGAAGCTTTCGTCCTGGTGGGATGAGCGATTTTGACAGTGGCTCTGACGATGATGACTACTTTATTTCAGCCCCAGCACCCCCCGCCGCCCCAGCGCCGCCACCAGGAGTAAATAAGAAAGAAAAACCAACGGCAGAGGTAGTTTATCGACTACCCAGAAAATTCTACAACGACCATTTTTCATAATTTGTCTTACCGTACTTCATTGTATTAGGACCGCAAGGAATATTTTTATAACAAAGTGATTGAGACCATTCGGAACGATGGGTCTTTGGGCTACTTGGACGAAGCCTTCGACTCTGGTATGCTGAAAGAACGCACTAATAGTAGCTGAAACAATTATAGTTAGTGTATTTTTTTTCTGTGTTCATTTAGGTTTTTTGGATGTTAATTTTACAAGTAGAAATAAGATGCATGGATGGTCATTCCTCCACGTCGCTTGTCAGGAAGCGAATCCAAATATCATTCAGTACCTGCTGAAAAGAGGAGCTGATCCAAACTACAACGCGAATGGTATACAGTATACCGTATACTTGGAAATATTCAGAAGTAATTATACAACGGGAAAATGTATGTTGTTTTTAATAGATGATTACCCTCCGGTGTTCGCAATTTTGCAATCCTCAAAACGGAGGAATGCCGCCTTAATCCAAGAATGTCTTGAGCTTTTAATTGAGAAAGACTGTGCTTTTAACGTTCTTCATATGCTCAACACACCAGTCATGCTTGCTGCTAAAGACAATCTTCCGCATCTCGTCCCGTTCTTCCTTGATCACGGAGTGGATGTAAACCATCAGAATTCTGATGGAAATACAGTAAGTTCATTCATTCCGCAAAAAGGAAAGCTTTAATTTCTAACATTATCTTTAGGCACTTCACTTCGCTGCTGAATTTGGATATGGGCGAGTGATTCGCATTCTTCTGCAGCGCGGGGCAGATGTAAACATAGTGAATGAAAACGGGGAAAGTCCTTACGACGTCGCAGCTACCAGGAGCTATCCTCAAGTATTTCTCGAGACATTTTTTTTTATATTAGCCGGTGTGATTTTTAATTTAATCATGTAGATATCTGAGATACTATACAAAGTCAGCTCCACCGAATGGATTCCAGGCAGCGATCCTACTCTTATCAATCAACTCAGAGATCGAAAACCAAAAAAGGAAACAGGAAATGGAATTCAGTAAGCTCTATTTCTTTCTTTTAAGGAAACGGACTCATTCAGCTAATTCTAACGCTGTTGCACTGTTAAATACCGTTATTGTACCGGGGTGGTTCTTTCGTTCCCTTTTTATGAAGTGAATATCCCAAATTGCTGTGTATTTTATAAATCCATACCATACGTAAATTACATAAAATGTTTCTGTGATAGGACATATACCCAGCAGAAGCAGCAGATCGAGATGCTGCTAGACCAGTTACAACTTGGGCACCTCGCTCCAGTATTTCAAAAACACAAAATAAATTACTTGACGTTTCTTCGCCTGACTCCTGAAGACTTACTCAGTATGGGAATTGAAGAGGTAGGGGTTCGTTGGAAAATAATCGACTCGATTCGCGTTCTTCACAACGCAGCTTGGAACAAGTCCTCTCTGAATTCTTTGTTTCTCAATGGTCTCATCACGTAAGGGAAAATCCTTCGTTCTCGCTTGCCACTCATTTCTCTTTATTTAATTCAGGTGTCCAGAAGTTGTCTGTATGCTGAATGATGCCCGAAATCATCTTGATTTCATAACCCAGAGTTTTTNGTTCTCGCTTGCCACTCATTTCTCTTTATTTAATTCAGGTGTCCAGAAGTTGTCTGTATGCTGAATGATGCCCGAAATCATCTTGATTTCATAACCCAGAGTTTTTGCTACCTGCAAAAGAGACTTAAGGCAGAACCCACTGCGCTTAAGGCTGGATCTGAGTTCACGCAGGTGTCTCAGTTGAAAAGACACACAGAATCAGCCATACTTTCCGTTGAAGCGTTAGGAAAGGAGGCTCGCCAACTTAAAAATTATTTTAAAGATGTAAGCAAGTTATCGAATTTCTCAGAGATCCAGGCAAATATATCTCAATACTTTGTTTTAAGGTGGAAAATAATTCTGAATTTGCGGTTGGAGATGAGGTGAAAAAAGTCAGCTCGACGTTTTAAGAAGGAATGGATTCTCATCACTGGTATTACTGGTATTACCGGTATTCTCTTGTTCATGCGCAAAGGACTATGGAACTAAGCTGAATTAAGCGCGTGACTCCTGAAGTAGCCTTCTTTCTCTATTAATATGTGTAAGTAAAGGTATATATTTATAGAAAATTTGAAAGGGGCGTGAGGATCGTGACCTGGAGAAGGATTTATTTTTATACACGAAGCAGAAGTTGATTTTCATTACAAAAAAATTGCATTGCTGAATTTAAAAAAAAGTAAACTTAGAAGCTCCTCCCATCCTATACTTAACCGAGAAAGGAAAGTGGATGAAGCTGCGGAGCTACTGTTGATGAAGGCGGGGGTAGAAATGTGGTAACTCTCGTTGGTACGATCCTTGTTGAGTAAATTGTTGTATATGTTGGTTTGGATCCGAACTGAATTCTCAGGGTTTTCGTTTCAACTACGGTCGCAAGCGTGTTAATAACAACAGAAGACAGGGGAGGACTTGATTCCGGTGGGGTTAGAGGTTTGAAAAACGGATGAATTTGAGGGGTCATAATTCCACCACCTGTTAAGTATCTTATAAATGCTAGTTGCTCAGCAGTTAGAGATGACAGATCTGGGATGGAGTTGTCCTTTGGTGGTGGCGGTAGGGTCGGAGCTGGCAATTTTTTTCTTACTGGTATTTTAAAATTATCCATTGTTCCAGGATCAAAATCAGAACCAAGGGAACTCAATTCCTATTTAAAGAAATGGATATTCAGATTTTGATAGTTTAAATTATATAGTTTTAAATTAAAGGAAAAGCTTCAGAAAATTGTCTTACATCTGGAGGTGCAATAATTTGCTCATAATTTTCTTCATTTCTTTCCGATTCGCTTCCCACTAGTTCTTCACGGTGTTCGGACCCAGCTTCCTGGAGGAAAAAAAACAGTAGAAAATAATTTTGTAAGTCAAGTATTTGTATTTAAGAAAAGCAGTCGAGTATTTTCAAGCAAAGCCGAAACCAGGAATTTTTTTCTCTTGTTGCATGTTGCAGGTGTGAATATATTACTTACTTGAAGTGGGCTATTAAATTCATGAAGGGATCTCGTTGGTGTGAATTGTAATAGTTCCATCGGTGGAACTGTTTTATGAGCCCGGACATATCGAGTAATGAAGTAAGACTGAGTCAGCGTGTATAACGTTGTGACTCCATCGTAGAGGACTGGAAGAATGCTAGTTTTCAACATGAGCTGGAATAGGAAAAATCTATTTTATTTTTAATGCTGCACTGATGCTTCCATACTGATTTCCTTTTACCTGAGTAGTTGAGAATGTTTGAGTAATTGTTTGAAGTGGTGGCGTGGCTGTGTCCGACGGTAGGATGATGAGTGGAAGGGTGGCAATGCTTCTCGTTCCTTCGAGGAGGTGCTCATAATGGGGTGGTTCCGTGGTTCCAAGGATATTCTCGATCGGGATCAGCGTCTCAGTTGGCTTGATCGGGTCCAGGGTAGATGTCTTGGTTACGGTAATGTAGCGCGTGTTCTTGACATTCCCCGCTTGAAATACATAGGGGGATCGTATCGTGGCCACCTCTATTTTCCTATTATTTTCAAAATCGCTTAAATCTGTTGCTGGGAGCTGAATTACTCTAATTGTTTCTGGGACGAGTATGTTCTTCTTCCTGTCCTACTTCATTGGATACCTCATCTTGAATGGGGGTTTCATCTTGCGTAGCAGGACTTTCTTCTCCCTCATCCTTGGGTTTGATTATATTTACTTTTGGTTTGGGGGAGGGCTTAAATCTCCATCGCCCTGTTGGACGATTTAATTTAAATCTGTAAATGCTTGTGGAACTTGTTGGAAATATTTCAGCTCGCCCTCCCTTTCGACCATTTCCAGCAGAAAATTTTCTGACAGCGGGAGTAGTCGGGGCAGGAGTTGGAAATGGTTGGGATTTGGGGGATGAATTTCTGGATCGAAATTTATTGGGAGTTCTTCGGGATTCTTCTGTTGAAGATTTTACGTCACTCCATTCTGTGGAAGTTTGTGGTGAATTCCTAGGAAAAATAATCCATCAGATCAGAAATTCAAAAAAAAAAACATTTTGATTTCAAAGCATTTTACTTGTTTCTAATGAGGAATTTGGTATTTTCAGTGGTGGATCTCCCGGTGGGTCGAAAGGGCTTTCTGTTTCCTCCTCCTGAGGCTGAATCCACATCTACGTAAAAATTAGATTCTTTGGAGTAGGCCACTGGGCGGGGTACTTGTGAAGCGTAAATTTGTGCTTTCTCTTCTTCCTTTCTTGAAACTTTAACAGGAAGGACGTAGTGAGTTGCGTATTCAGAAGTCGAAGATGAGCTGAGAACGGGGGTAGGGTCCAGGCTAACCGCTTTTTCTTCCCCTTCCTCGGATCCTTCTTCTTTCTCTAGCAATTCGTCATCTGGATGGAGCAGGGAAATTATTGGAATAAAAATTTTAAATTAAAACTATAAAATCAAGCTAGAGTAGAGGGTGTTTTTCTTACTTAGTGACTGATCGCTGATTAAATCTCCGGAGGAAGAGACTGACCTGGCAGTGAATATCTCTACTTCCGGGGGTTTGGATTTTTCCATGATTTGAGCTGTTGAGACTTTTGATGCAGTTATGACGAAAGGAAGGAGAGAGGACGAGGACTCCACAATACGTACGTAGTCAGTTCCAATGAAGCTTCCAATTACTTTCCTTTGATGGACTATTGTGAGCCCGTCCTTAATTTCTGTTTCGACATTTGAAGAAATTAGCCCAACTGCTCTATCGTCTATGGTCGGTGGGGAGGTGGCTGTGGAGAGCTTCAGAGTAAATCCACCGGATGAACCCTACAGCAGTTACCAAGTTAGCTGGAGAATTTAGTTTGATTAAAACTCCATACCTCTTTTTTGTTAATTCTGCTTGCAGTAGGAGTTTTAGATTCTGTGTTCATTAAATTAATGTAAGTCAGATCTGAAGATGATCCTGGGGTTTCTTGGTTTCCTCCAGTAGTTTCTCCAAACTCAACTTCGGAGGACTCCAGGAGCCCACTTTCACTTCCTAGGAATCTGGCTTCACGTCCTCCGCTTGAAACACTTTCAACAATAGATTCTGTAGGCCTGACAGGATCTTTTCCTACTGTCACACTTTTTGAGATGTCAACTGAAATTAGAAAAAAATTTGGCTTGGAAAACAGCATTCAAGTAAAATGGGATTTAATCTAAAAAAAATTCATTGGTGAGCCAATGGGGAAACGGGAAAAACTCTTTAAGATTTGTTCCCTTTTTCCCCTGTTTCTTAATTGCAGCATTGCATAAATTAAGCTTATTATGCAATACATTAAGTTATTCGTGGTTAAGATGATGTATGAGCCAGTTCGTGTCAAAGAGCAGTTTTGATCTTTTTTAGGGAATCAAGTGAATGTGCTCGTGAGGTTTAGCTTACTTTTTTGAGTTTGAGGAGTAAAGATCATAACGGTGTTTCCAAGCGTTGTTGTAAAATCAAGAAATCCATAAACAGTTTGTGTCGTTAGATGATTCTCTCCTCGCATTGGCTGCTGCTGAAGCTGTTTGGGTAAGACCAATTTTGGTTTTTGTTTTTGGTAGAGCGGACGCTCATTCTTCATCATATCAACTACACCTGTAAGAAGTAGATGAAATAAAAATAGAATTAAAGTGAGAAATAAATATTTCTTAATCCACGGTTGACTCAACAATGAGGACGGAGCTCTTTGTTATTAATAATAATAAATCAGTAGGCTCTCTCTGGAGGACATTTAATCTTTTGTCTCCGTCATGCATCAACTGCCTATTATAAGGACTCCGCTCACTTCTACGGTACTACAAGCCAATGAGAAGCAGTGGTGGTGATGGTGGATTGGCATTTTTAAATCTTCTCAGTGCCTCTGTCTGAGTGTGAGTAGTGCAAAATGAATTTAAATTAAAATTTGAACAAACTCTGATTTGATTGGTCATCATTCCAATTTCCATTATTCTCATGGGCTGTCAGGGGTAAGAAGATTCCAAGAGCAAGAGCTAAATAATTCAAATCATAGTATTAATCAAGCAGAACAAAAAAGACATTATGTTCTGAAAATGAAGATGCGATGCTGATGTGAGGCTGTGGGCTATGCATGATTTTACAGAAATTGAAGGATCTTAGTATGAAATGCCGCAAGTCTAAATAAGGTGTTCAAAAAACACGATTTACTCGGAGCCTATACTACCTCATTGGAGTAATTTACCTAATTTCTCTCTCTCTCACTATTTAATTTAATTGATTTATCATCCTTAACCCACTTAAATCATTTAGGGTTCCTCCAATCTTTCCTAATTTTATCCAAAATCCAATAGTACCAAAATTCCCGAGTTAAGGAGGAAGAGGAGAAGGAAGATGAGAGTTTAAAACCGGAAATTGATGAGAAGCTGATAGTAAAAAAAAAATATTCCTATTGTTTTAAAATAACTTCATTGTTAAAATTCACTTGACAAAAAACGCCTTCAGGAAGTAACACTAACTTCTGAATAGAGTTCAAGCTTGGATTAAGTTAAATTCATGACTCCCTTTACCTGTGATAACGATGAAGATGAAGAGCGTCAGCGGAAGGAATCTCTCTTTTCGCATCATGTTCTCAATCAATCCAAAAAAGACTAATTCATCATCACCTAACCTGAGAAAAAAAAAATTTATGATTACATTGAAACTAGGCATTCTCATTTCCGCTTACTTCCTTCCTCCCTCACTCTCACTTAATTCAAACAAGCTCTCAAGGGAAATTAAATTTTAATAAACAGAAGCAAAGTAATGAAAACAAGTGCTAAATTATTAGCTCTTAAATTTTTGTATCAGCCTCTCCTTTGAATTTCTCTCCTGTGAAAATAAAGATATTTTCTTATTGAAAAAATTACGGAGTTGTCAAAATAAGAAATGTGTAGAAAAAAACGAGTTTTTTTTTTCAATTCTAATGTAATTGCATTCTTGTGTGTGTTAGGAGGTTGGGGATTCGCTTAAGGCTTTCTGGGTTCTTTGACTCCGTACTTTAATTGTGTTCCACAGATTCACTTCCAATTTCTTTCAAAAAAGAAATGAAATGGGGAAGAAAGTTAATTGATCCGTGTAGAATAAAAATCAAGAAAATTAATTTTTTACCTGATTCTGTCAAACTATTTTAAAATAAGGCAAATTGTGGAAATGCCGTAAAAACTCCACACGCACATGGCTCAAAATCCTGGATCGATTAACTGACGGATGATGGAAGGAAACAGGAAGAAAGACAAAAGAGAACTGAGACTCGATTTCATTATTACTTTATCATTTTCAGTTTCTGAGATCTCCTTTACAACAATCACATTCTTCTTCCTCATCATCAGAGAAGAATCAAAGCTATTAAGGTAGACAGAGGAGGGGAAAGCACTGGGTGACTAAGCTTAGTAGTAAAAACCATTCCCCATAGTAAAGGAGTTTTTTTTTCAAGATTTAGACTCAAAAAATGTCGATATTATTAAAAGCGAAAGAGATCTATATATTTTTTTCTACTGAAATTTGGTTCCTTCTCCGCTGTTGAAGTCTGACCATGAGAAAATACTTGACAGCATCTGATTATTGATTGAATATTAAGGTTGAGAACAATGGAGGGAAATATCAGGGAGTCAATCACTCCTCATTAATCAACTTGGACTAGGGGTATTATTTTGAATTTTAATCTTGAAAATTTGCACTAAATTTTGATATCATTTGTTTTTATTTAAAGATTTTGATGATCCTCCGCCGCCGACGCCACCATATTGCTTCATGTCCTTTTGTAATTGACGCATACTCAAAGCATCCTTCATCTCCTAGTCAGTTACCCAACTCATCAAATCCATTTCCAGCTATTTTTTTTTTTTTTGATTTACAGAATTCTTACTAGATATATGTCTGGAAACAATTCCATGAGTAGTTTATTTTTGAGATTAAATTCAAGCGACTTGGCTGCCAGCAATTTCTTCTCCGTTTGTGATGTCAAAACAGCTCCCAGTGTATGCGTTTCTTCAACCTGAACACAATAAGCAAAGTTTTGCAGTTGGTAAAACGCTTTGCCCATTTTCAGTTTTATTCTAGAAAGCATTACTTCATTTTACCATAAAACTTTGAATTCCTTGAAGAATTGATCCCACTGTCCACGTTGGGTTCCAAGTGTCGGGGTGAAAATCTGAGATTGACAAACACAAGCGAACGTTCGTCTTGAATCTAAACTCAAGAAAAAATCCTGGGTTTATAAGGAAGTTAATGCAGGCTTATACTTATCCACCTTCCATTGGGTGTAACCATAAAAATTGAAGGTGGTCGGAAAGGAAATTGTTCCGTGAAGATGATTTTCCCATGGTACATCCCGCCAGAATATGGTGAATCAGAAGGACCCCGTAAAATGTAATGCCTGGAATGAATTTTGCTAATTGCAGTGGCAAGGCAGCGGTTGCCGCATGACTGCCTACCAGGGAAATCAAATCCTACGTTGCCTCCCAAGCCGGCAGCCGATACTGCATGCAATGGTTGCTGAGGGGGAGGTAGTATGCGGCAACTTGGGGCAACGGCAACCGTTGCCTAAAACCAAGATTAATTAGCATTGAAAAAATCATCCTCACCATTCAAGTATGTTTGATGGAAGGGGCTCTGCGTGAATAAGTGGAAGAGGTTCTTTTTTTAGGTGGAGGTAATCCTTTTGAAGTCTTCTAAAGGCTGGGTAACCTGACCCGGGGCCGGACATCTTAGAAACACCTCAACTCTCACCCCCACCTCAGCCTCCAGAGAATTTAATTATGTTTATTTGCAGCAGTGAAATAAAGGCGCATTTGTTACTATAGGTACAATTTTCGCTCAAATTTTCTACCTACTGCTTTTTAGTGTACAAATTCCCCTAAGGCTGATGAATTCTGAAAAAAGTTTAACATTTTTAGGCAGATTCAGCTAACGCAGCTTGTCACAAGCTGTTTTAAATATGAGAGCTTAAAACAAAAGTTCCTTCCATTTTGAATGCTTTTTGAAAGGAGGAGTAAAATCCTGAGAAAAAAACATTGATTCAGGGCTGAAGACATCTTTTTCTGAAAAATTCCAATTATCATTTTGGGCCGGCGACTGAAAGTTGGCATCGGATTCTAGATTATTGGAGCGCATTATTAGCTTAAAAATGGTTTCGATAGTTTGATTTGGAAATGTTTCAGAGATTAACCAGGGATGCTTCTGTGGTGGGAAAGCTCGTCTATTCTATTATTGGCGATTGGGCGTGTAGTGACTCGTTAGTTTTACACCATTTACAAGTCGTTATTATTTTTTAATGCTCCCACGGATTTTGCGGTAATTGGATTTTCCTTGATTCTGAACTTCTGGTTTAGTAGATTTGGACTAAGAAATTCTTTTTTTTTTTTTTTTTTTTGAGTGACAGGATGCTTTAGGAATCACTAGGTTCCTTGAAACTGTCAAAAATATTTTTTTTCTCAGTCAGTTTCATTAATTAAGTAGATTAACCTTGTTAAAAAAATTGACAGGGACTATTGGATTTTATTCGGGATGAGGAAATTGTCATTTGTAAAAATGGGTCCATTGTTGTTTGGGCGTGTTAGTTTAGATTCTTAATTCTGATTATTATTCTAGTTTTAGCAAGGGTGCTCTGTTGAAATGTACCTTGAGATCTTGGAGACAATGGGATACTTAACAATTAAAGCACTCATTCCTATCATAAAAGAATGGACACGCGTAGGTATACTTAGAAACCGCGGACAGCGAATATTAGATAAGAGATAACAGGGATTGCAGTCGAGTTACGATTAAAAATCACGAAAAGATGTTGGTCAAATATCAGTGAGCTGTCATCAAGCAATAGGTAACGATGATTTGAAAATAAATAGATGACTAAAATGGTTACGAGAAAATTCAAGTAAATTAACCTTTGTACAGTGGAATATTTAGGAGCTGGAAAAGGTACGATTTAGGTGAACTGGGCTAAAGACCCTTACATATTGCTTCTGCTATTAACCCTGCCTGGGACGTAATTTAGCGTGTTCCCATAAACTTAGTCTGCCCCTGGCTGTCCGCTATCAAAATTATCACTTGATTAGAGAAACAAAAGAAACATTCAAACTCCTTTAACAATGATTTCAACACTTAAACACCATAAAAATCAACCAAAAAATTTATAACATCCAATTTTAGCTTAACATTACAGTCATTACACCTCCAGTTAAATCCATTTATTCGCCCCCGAATCAGAATTCTTTTCATCGGCCACATTTGAGCCATAAATGAAGAAAATGTAAAGAGGGATTGAGCACCTAAGAAGATACCCGGATCTTCGATCTTAATCTTCCTCCAGAAATTCTTTAGAAATGATTCACGAAAATTTTTCAGCCAGTAGGTATCTCCAACAATGAAAAAATGCGAGTGGGCAAGATCTTGGAGTTGCTGACACTGCGTCCTTTGTTTCAGGGATGAACTGAGCGCATTTGCACAACACGTTAATTATTGACTGTTTTGACTGAATACCCTTAAACCATATCAACAAAATCAAAGAAATAAATCAAATATTATCAGTTAAATTCAAATCATCAATACATAAAATCCAGGTCAAACTCCCATTTGCAAGTACAAGTCAAGTACAAATAAGCCAATTACCCAACACAAATTGAAAAAAATACGCCTATTTTCCTCAAAAAATACAGTTTTTTTTTTCAAAAACGCAAGAGGCAATGCGTAAACGCGAAGTAAAAAAATTTAGTTCAGAAGAATTTCGCAATGTGTGAGTTCTGAAGAATTTCTCAGCGAAAGTTGGGATACTTTTAACAAAACTCGGGCAGAGATAATGTCACAATTTGGAGCCGGCCAAAATATGACAAAATCCGAAATTCTACGAGCGCTCATCCCCAAAATTGTAAATTTAAAAAATCAGCTTGAGGTCAGAATAAAAAGCCTGGTATGATTTTTGAGGGTGCGAAATTTCGGAAAAAGTTCTTTGCGATTACAGAACCCTGCCAGAGTGGCTTACGGAAGCAAAACAACCAAATTATTTACCTTGAAAAGTCATTCAAGCCAAAACCCAAGCCAGACGTCAGTTTCAAATAATCTTTCCGAAACCTATTTTCCTGTTTTCATTTCGTTAAGTTGCCTTAAAGCATAGTAAAACAAGCTGGGAGAATGAAAGTCACTTTCATGAAAATCGCTCCAGTGTAACTTTTTATTCTGACCTCAGCCCATCATCTTTAGTCCAACTTCTAAGGGTAACAAACACGACAGGATTTTTCAAGGGTTGAAAATCTTGAATTTCGAAATATCGACAGGGAATCACTTCGAGGGAATACATCCGTTTTAAGGAGTACCACTTATATAAAGTAAAAGGACCAGTAGAAGGCGTTAAACAGAATGAAGCACACCGGAAAAATAACTCGAGAGAACTTGTCAATGACATTAACATCACGAATTTTTGGCAAGGAGTTTTTAAGGGCTGATGCACCCCTTCGCAGTGATTGCAATACTTTGGGTTGATTCGGGGCTAATTGCTTTCTTCTTCTAGTAGTACCTGCAGAGGAATAAGAAGCAGGGTTGTAGTTGGGACGATGAATACGAAAACTTGGTGGATAGCGGGGTGAGTTTTGATCCGACAGACTAGGATCGCTGCGAGTACCGAAATTCCTTTGGCGAATCGACGCAATCGGAGATAACTGGAACTCCTAAGGAAAAAAAATCAAAGCATACAGGAATGCCAATAATTTCTTTCTTGTATTCTTACTTGTAATTGTATAATTTCTTCATTTCCATAAACTTCTTGGGTTCTTTTCGTTGGTGTTCCCTTTGTTTTGTCCTTGAGTTTCTTCTTAGCCCTTGCTCCCCAGTATGTATAATTTACTGCAGCGTATTCCAGCAACGCAGCGAAAACAAAGACAAAGCACATTACGAGATAAATGTCAATGGCTTTGACATAAGAAATCCTTGGTAAAGAGGATCGAACTCCTGTAGAAATGGTTGTCATTGTTAGCACTGTAGTTATTCCAAGGGCAACACGGGCACTCGTCGCTTCATGATTTATCCTACGAGAATGAAATAATGCAGAATGAATTCATCCCTAATTTACGCTGAATCCTCACTTACCAGAAGGATACCCAGGAGAGCATGACGATAAGAGTTGATGGAAGGTAAGTTTGGAAAATAAAGTAGCCAATATTTCTCTGGAGCTTGAATGAGAGGGAGAGTCGCTGATAAATTCCAGTGGCTAAATCCTCTGTGCGATCATTGGTCTCGTAATCAATTATTGTGAACTGAAAGTATGAGAATAAAATTCATTTCTCTTACGAATTAGCGTCACTCAGGTTTACCTGTGGCAAATCTGCGTCGTTGACTCCCATCACCGGTTTATCTTTCCAGTACATTACAACATCATTCACTGTGTAGCCATAACTCTCGATTTCTACTGTACAATTCTGACTGTCTAAAAAAGGAAAGAGAAAGTTACGGAGAAAGCAGAAGTTTTTCTCTTTCAACACCTCAGGAATACTTTAATTATTTACCTAGAGGGTAATAATGAAGATCCATCTGAAATACCAGGAGAAAATGAAGGCATCATTTAAGCTTTCTTTTTTTTAAAACAAATTAGGAAATACCATGCAGGCTAGTGTGGTGGTGAATCTCATTCCGTAGGTTATGCTCCCATCCCCGTATAAACGTACCATCTTATTCTTCTCAGTAACGTCATGCAAAAAACTATTCAAGAGAATTTACGGTAATTCAGAAATTATAAAAACTTCTCGGGGTTTGAAAATGAAGCGTGTCCGAAGAAATAAGTATACCGGAGAAAGTTTTTTGTAGGACAATTTCAGCAATCATTTAAGGTTAAAGCTCAACTACTTGAAATGAGACTATTTTAAAAAAATTCGAAATATCTACTAGTATTACGTAATCAAAATGTGCAAAACTTTCGCCGATATTCTATTTATTCGGACACGCTGTACTAGATCCAAACCTGTTTTTATCATTTGCGAAGAAAGTGTCAGGAACCCAGATTTTCTCAGCGAAATCCCCAGATAGTGTAAGTACTTCATCATTTGAGGAAAATCCAAGCCTGTCATCTTTCCAGTACTGATTTAGGTACATAGTTATTGTGTAATCCTATTAGCAAAAAAAAAAGTTAACACAATTAATTAAAAACAGTAGCTCATTAAGAAAATTCATTTTCATTTCTAAAAAAGCCGTTTGAAGAGATGGGAGTCATTAATTTTTTAATAAGTAAAAGGTTTTTAAGCTGTTTACCATATTGACTTCTGAGATGTGATCAAAACTTGCAATTGTTAAATCCATTCCAACGTAGAGAGGATCACCTGAAAATTACCATCAAAAAAGCCATTGAATTTCCATTTATTTCTATTTTTCCATTCCTTTCTCCAGCAGCCTCTCTGAGAGGCCTGGCAGCGGCAGGGAGAAGTGGAGGAAAGTGGATCGATGAGGAGAAAGCAGGAGAAAGGACCACGAACAAAAAACTCGTACCCCTCCCCTACAATCAACTCCTACTTTGTAAGACAAGCATTCTCACCTCCAAAATTAGGTCGAAGTCGGATGTCATACCCAAGAAGTAATTTTGCTATCGTCTGTGTAACATTCTCCAATTTTTCTGATTTTGATATTTTTGAGCTTACACTAAAAACAAAAGGACAGAATTTTACTTCGTAAAAAATCTTATCTTCGACAGAGATTTTTCTTAACGTTTTTGAACTTACGACTGTGGTTGTGCTGAGAAAAATACGTACACTATGAAAAGTGAAAACAAATGTAGCCAGTCCATACTTAATTAATCCTAACTTCCTCCTGAGTAATCTCGGAGTCTGATCTCATCCAGCATCCAGCCGAATGAAAGAAAGAATGAAGAGAGAGACGCCTTTCTCCAAGATCTCAAAAAAGTTTAAAGTCGAGGAACGCAGACTCGGACGGAGACAGCATTGAATACAGTAGAAATCAATTCATTTCAAGCATTTTATTATTATCAGTAGAGTTCCATATCATTATCACTAGTATCATTACTTAGTAAACGGAAGAAGCGACCTAACCGATTGTCGCTCGGATTTCTCTGAATTTACTCCTAATTCTAAGCCGTCCCAATTTCAATTGAAGGTAAATGAATTGAAAGACATTTTCTAACCATAGTAAAAAATAAACGCTTCATTCCGTGAAGTCCTTTTATCCTGTTAGAGTTGAGTTAGGGTGGGGTGTAGGTGTAGGTGCAGGTGTAGGTCTGGGAGACCCACCACCACCAACACAAGACGACCAAAGGAGCCCACCACAGGAGAAAGAAATGATTATGTAGATTATCAACTGAAAATGTAAATGTGAGCATAAGATTTGTGGTGGTGAAACAGTAATTAAGTGAGATGCTTACTAAGACTACAGCTGCCACCATGATTGAGAATTTTATATTCCTCCAGTACATAGCGTTTGCAACGTTTCTGCTTGTTTTCCGAAATGACACAGACTGTTTGGAAATAATACTGAATTAAATTTTAGTCACCAAAATTCCAGCATTACGGAATAACTTACCGCTGCGTTTAAATTTTCTGCCTTATTCACAAGAAGCTCAAGATGTTCACCCCGCGATGTAATATTTTCTGGAATGATCAAAAGAAGAAAATTGTAGCAATAATTAATTTAAAACAAATTCTATTTCTAATTCTATTATTGTAAATCCCATTGGAAACTCCACTGCATCCAATTATTAAACTTAGGCTGAGTACAAAACAAACCGTTGTACACAAAACAATCCAATGCGTGAGAAAAGACAGATATCTTGTACAGTCCATTGTACACAAAAATCAGTGTCCGCTCTTCTTTATACATCTGAACAGGTTTTGTGCAGAACGACCTGGACAAGATTTCAAGATTTCTTTCGTTTCGTAATTGGACAGGAGCCCTAGATGGAAGTTCCCAAAGGGATTCTACAGCATTTCGGATCCCTGCCATCCACACCAACGAATGCTCCATAAATGCTCAAATTCTCCATATGAAGGTGGGAAGGAAAGAAGTGCATGGGCATAGGCATGGGGTGTATCTAAAATCTCAAACTACTTATATTTCAGTCTTAGATAAACTGGGTGACCTTGTAGAAAGAATAAATTAGCATCTCGGACCGTGTTGCGGACATCTTTCTTACCTATGTTCTTAACCATGATTTCTTTAACATCCTGGAGCTCATTCTCGACACGGGAAATGGCATCCAGATTCCGGGCTTCTGAATACCGTTTCTGGAAGTTAAAAAAACCATGCATTAGCATAATCATCATTAATTCAAGTGCCAACATGTACACTGCTTTACTCAACCAGATTTAGGTGCCTTTACCATTTCGGATGCAAGTAGGCCTGCAAAATCAGAGTTCATTCCATACGGAAGAGCATCACCAATCCTGGCTAATCCATAGGTGTTCAGAAACCTCATCTTGACCTCATTTAAGTACATAAATGCCTTGGAACGCTCAAAATCCTGTATCATCAAAAAGAGAGTTATTATTAGGAAGGAAAGCCAGTATACGCCATCAAATAACCCAAATTACATCATCTGTAATGCAGAGATAGACGACTCCATCCTCCTTGACATAGTGAAAGAGAAATGAGCCATGGGAGTATGTCAATCGTGAGTTCTCAGCTCCAATCTTATTAAGGACCTGCTCTGTCACCTCTGAGAAGTTTCCAACGCAGGCTGCATGCTTGACAAGAACGGTTGTCCCTCGAGCGATGACTGTATACAAGATAGGCATTTTCACTGTAACCTGGAACTTAATTAAATTAACCCCATAAATAATACGCCTTATAAATCTTCAGTAAACAAGGAATGAATCACAATCACTCAAATCCAGCTAAAAGACACAGCACACCCATGTGCGTCACGGGGCTAGAGTCAAGTGTGAAATGGGCAGATAAGATCACAGAATCACGAGATTTGCGATTCCCTTTTCTAAAAAAAATCTTAAGATTTTTTCTTGAATTTTATCCAGAATTTTAAATCCAGCAGGAAGCAGTTTAGTTCAGTTTAGTTAGTTGCAGTATGATTTCTGCTGTTTTTATTTCCAGGCTGGGTCTATAGCTTAGGAGGTGAAAGAAAACGAAACAAGGCGTTGGAGTTTGGGGTGAAAGCGGAATAACAATTCCTGGAAGTCTTATTTTTATTTGTCTCGTTCTAATGCCTGGTTCCATAATATTTGCTTCAACTATAAAATATGATGATTAGACGGTGCTCGTGGTTGACTTCTGTATGTCTTTGTTGACAACATAGAAATGATACTTGTTCCCAAAGAGTCCCCATATGATGGCAATATTTTCAATGCAGACGTTGAATGGCATTGTTGCTAGAGCTCCAGTGATAAAAAGGAGTACTTTCAACGGCCCCATCCGGTTCAGTGAAAAACTTTTGATGACTCCGAAAATGTACATGTAGATATTCATTCCTCCAACAAAGGCACAGAGGAAGTCCACGATGGGTGTACATGGGATTGGAGCAAGGAGAGCAAATATTACATTCGGTGTTGTCAATGGAAGTGTAATCCAAGAGTAAAGTGAGATCGCCAATAAAAACTTCTTCCGCCAGGGAATTAGGCTCGAGTGGACGACCAAATATATTCCCTGGGAAATTAGTTAAAATCAAGGTCAGGCTTCCATTAAAGCATCACGCTATTATTTCTAACTGCAACTATTAATTTACCTGCATCCACCTTTTTCGCTGTTGAAGAAAGTCCCAGATCGTAAACGGTGACTTCTCCCACATTTCTCCTTCAATAAAATTGAATGAGTATCCTTCTGAGAATGCTTTCATTCCAAAAAAGCAATCTTCGGCAACTGAGCCGTCAGGCCCATTGTCAAACCCGATCTTACGCTCTGCTGCCACCTTAAAAAATTTAAGGATTTTAAAACTAAAGTCGCTTGCATTTTTAAAAGGAATGTTTTACCTGTGTTACTACGTATGAGCCTTTCCATGAGAAGTAAGGCTTGTGGAATAGGTAAAATTGAGCTCTCAATTTACCCATGTCATCAGCCACTCGAAAGCTGTCAGCAAGAGTTGTCATCCAATTCACAATCTGAAATTTAAAACAGATAGTGAGCTATGGTGGGTACAGGATGTCGAAGTTTCGTTCCGGAGTTTTAAATAGAGGCTTGGGAACTCGTGTTAAATGGGTGGTCTTAACAAGATGTCCAGTTAAAAAGAACAATCATATCATTCGACCCTTCATCTGCAACATAAGAAATGCCGGCGGAATAATTTCTTACATGGTCATTAGCATAGGTGATGAGTCCCTGACCGAATGAATGCTTTCCATCAAGAACGAAGTTGAGAATTCCCCGCAGGGCATTTTCCGTGAGTATTGTTTCCTCATCCAAGTGGACAATCCAATCTCCATCAGATAAAATATTAACATCTTCTTCCAAACAGTACTGCAGTGCCCTCGCTTTAAATAAAGCCCCGCTTTTAGTTGAATAAGAAGGAGCTACCACAACTTCTCTTAGACGATTGAAAGAGGATAACCCTGGAATGAGTCGATCTGTCACAACTTCAAACATGAAATTCTCCAGTCCAACATCCAAACAGAGATTCATGTTCCTCGTAACATTTTTCTTGACAAGATGTGGAAAATCCCCACGTGTGACGACACGGAACGAAATAAATGGCGCGAGGAGAGGTGACCCTTTGAGGGTTACTTTTTCTGGGAAAGTATTGAAGAGTGTGAGACCAAGTAGATTGAAGACTGCTTGAGGAAGAGCAAGAAAAGTCAGGAGACGCAATGTGTAGAGGAAGATTGTCGGAAGTATCCCGTAAACTTCCCATGGATTCATTTCCTCCTCAATCGAGGCATTATACTTTATTCCTCCAGTATAAAACTCAGCGAAGAGGAGTGTAACAAGCAGGAGGAAGCAGTGAAGGAGATGGGCTGTTCTGGAAGACAACATTCTGACTGGAATCAAGGAATATTAATTTAAATTAGCGTTCTCATATGATTTGATGACAACTTAATATCTTACCCACCTCAAACTGTAATTGAGGAAGAGAAAGAACTGGACTCCACCCTTTTGTCTTCACTTGGAAGCAAACCAGAAGCTAGCTGAAAGAGAAGGAAACAATCAGTAAAATGTGGCCCGCTCCAGGTTTACTGAGTGTGAGGCTTTGGGAAAGCAGAACCAGAATGTCAAAATGGGATTAATTAGTTCAGAAAGGAAAGTTGATTCACATTTGAGCCTATAAGTCGGTAGAATTTGTTCTTCTCTTCCTCTATTGATTTTGACAAGAGAGTTTCCCCTCCACCAGACGAGACTTTTTTCCAGGAAAATATCCACGCAAGAGCAAGAGGAGGAGGAGCTGGGTAATACTCCACTATTGCTGGAGCCGGGGTACTCCAGGTTGAAATTGGAAACCAAAAAATCCAGCGGATGACTCAAGTCCGAATTCCTATAAATAAGTTATGACACTGATTAGCATTAATTATTAGCACAAGAGAGGTGGGTAGAAGAGTATGACAGAGGATCCAAGTACAAGTGTAATGATTAAGTACAACAATACTGGATAATGATCTGGAGGTTATCAATGTATATCAGCACTTCAGCTATGCTGGACTAGCTAACCCGTCACAGGGGGAAACGTGTCGGGAAAAATTTGATGGCCTTGAGATCCTCTATAGCTTTCCTAAGGGTCTCATTTTGTGATTGTTTTAACTTTTTGTTTCCACCTAAAAAATTCAATCTTTTACTTTTTTTTATACCTAACGGTATAATCCAACCCCGAAAACCTGCTGCTAAATTCCTTCGGTTATACTTGTAACAATTTAACTCACTTACAGTCCACTCAGTATGGACAATGAAATAATTCTCGATAACAAGGTTGCAACGGCACGGCAAGGCCATGATCGGCCTCAAAAAAAACTTATTTTGCGTTAAGGTTGCATAACAATGTGGAAAAGGGAGTTGATGACTTACCAGTGACGACGGGGTCTTGAGTCGTCCAGGTGAGAATGCGGAGAGCTGGACTCTGGTATTGTTGTCTGTGAGGGTGGGGAATGAACTAAGGAAGATTTAATTGGAGGTGAGGTAGCTGGAAAGAAATGAAATCCTCCTCCTCCTGTCCCACTCTGTAGCCAAATGAATCATCTGGCTATGCAACAGCAACACGCCTGCAGAGCGGAATGGAGTGGAGAGTCTTGTTGTGTGGTCTGCAGCCTCTACCGTAATCCCTCCTAAAATTCCCTCCCCAGATCAGAAAATTCCGGATCCGGTCGTCCACCGGAGTCCGGAGTAAATTCGCTTTCCTCGAGGGAAACACCAAAAAAATGTTAACGCTTCCATTGGCAGCGGCTCGAGTGGTATCTTTGTCTTTGTCCGGTTGTCCGGAGACGGATAGGTAGAGACAGATGTCGCATTCATAGCAGAATCATGATGACATCTGTCCACAAAACAAGTATGGACATAACGCACTCCCCTAATTATTTTTAACAATCCAAAAGCTAGCCACAGCTATTTAATTTAATATTTAATATGAATAGGTTATGATACGTTATTTATATCAATGGCCTGAAGAGGCCATAGGATTTTTTGTTAAAATACATGACTAATAACAAAAAACCCTATGGCCCCTTAAGCCAAATTCTTAAGCCTTGAATCGGAAAGCCCCTATAATACAAGTCAAAATATTTTTGTAATATAATTAGTATAATATAGTTATGTAATTTATTATCATGGCATAAATGTTATAAAAGTGTTGAAAATAGAACTTATATGAATGTTGTAAATATTTATGTTGTATAATATTATACTATTATTATACAATTAATTTAATTTAATATTAGGGACTTACCGATTGAAGGCTTTTTAAAATCGGCTTAAGAATTTGGCTCAAGAGGCCGTAGAATTTTTTTTTATAAGTCATGCATAACAAAAAACCCTATGGCCCCTTGAGCCAAATTCTTAGGCTGATTTAAAAAAGCCTTCAATTGGAAAGTCCTTATAAAATCTGGTTGCCCACCCTCGTACTCCATGGCGCACATCGGGTAGGTCGTCTGTTTGGCGTAGAACCAGCGTATTTTGAAAATTCTGTCTTGATGACGCGGAGGTTTTAGCTCTAATCATCGGTTTTTTAGCGATTTTTCATGGAATGATTTCTTGAATAGAGAGATGCAGACTGACTGAGCAAAAACTCAAGGAATGTCTCCAAGCCAAGCTGGCTCCCCAAGTTTCCTGTTTAAAAAGAAGAGCAACTGTGGGTAGCCAACTTGGCTTGAAGCCAAAACTTGAGCCTCTATTATTTCTATACTAGCCAGACGTACCCGTGCAAGCACGGGAGAGGTCAGGTCAAAGGTCAAATCATTAACTAGGCTAGATCTAACCCTTCCGAGCTTTGCGACCTTCAGAAAGATCCAGCTGGTGAGCTAGCGGCGAGAAAACGAACTGCGTTGTCTAGCTCGCCGGTGC
>JABASM010000498.1:0-22119 GCA_019776545.1 Brachystomella parvula
CCCCCCCCCCCCCCCCCCCCCCCCCTCAAACAGGCGAATATACAAAAGTAAAAAAAAGAGGAAAAAAGTCTGACTTCAGAATTTTTAAATAAATGCATGAACTCACCCGCTCAACTATGATTCGAAAAAATCTCTAGTACTTTCTCCAGCCAGTTGACAATTTTAGATGTTTTTTCTTCAATACTCCAAATCATAAGCTCAGAATTTTGCTGCTTGGGAGAAATAATTTAAACCTAAGAAGTCTAATCCATTATTTCCTCTTAAAATAATCTGCTGAGCTAAAAGGAGAAAATAAAGCTTGAATTTTTGAGACTTTCTCTCGCACCCTCATAGAAAAAAAAAACTTTCTCTCCTTTCTCGGCTCAAGAAAATCTCATTTATTTTACATTTATCAGAGGAAACGGGAGAAAATATGAGAAAGTTTATTCTAAGCAGGGCGAGGCGGGCCTGACTACTATTTCTTTATGAATAATGATTGAGTGAAATAATGAGTAGTATTTTCTACATTTTTTCTTCTCTTCTTCGTTCCAAGCATATTTTTCTATCCTCCCTTCAGACTGAGTTAGGTCAGAGGGAAGAGTAATTGAATTACCTCCTCCAATTTTTTAGTAATTTCCCTAAGTATAATCCCTTCCTCATCAAATATTCAATTTTTAATTTCTCATCCTCATTATCATTTCCTTTTTTTAAAGGGAGGTTTGGAACGGAGGCTGATGGATGAGAGCTCTCCTTAGCAAATGAATATTAGGGAATATTTAATTAGGAATAAAAAAAAAGACGGCCCGCCCTTCTCTCACTCAGCTTCATCTCCCAACATAATTACGGAGGAGATCAACTTTCACTTCTTAGGAAATTAGCAGAGGGGAGGAAAACACGCTCCATTACACATCTTTAACAAAATCCATCTACAAATTAAAACATGGAACAAAGAAAGGCGCCCACCTTTCCCTCACTTACTTTCTAAGCAAAAAAAAAATCATTTCCTTCGTCCGAAATGTCCCATTTCGAGTGGAAAGCACGAGAACGTCCATAAGTACCAGCAACACCCAGGTTGATTTTAAGGAATTAATTTTTGCTTAGTTTTTCAGAAAATAATAAACCCATCTGCCGTACGATTACGAACGTTTATGAAGCATATGGAAAAAATGGAGCGTGTTTGAGTAATTTTTTTATTTTTTTTTATTTTTATGTATGCAGAAGAGCTTGTCATCATCTTCCTCCTCATCATTCTTGGTATTCATCATGAACAGAAAAGCCACGCACCTATTATACACTTAATTAAGGAGGAGGAGAAAGTCAGCTCACGAAGGATCCAATGTTCTACTCTATTTAATTAAAACTAATAAACAAGATTTTATGTACTCATTTTTCATATGGTCAAAAATATTTACATAAAAAATGGCCCAACCAATGAAATCACAAAACAGACGGTGAGACAGAATTTATGATGGGCACTGAGCATTTTTAGTAAAGTAAAAACGGGGTAAATTTTAGAGGGAGTGGCTTCTGGCCCGTATTCAGTTTTAAGCATAAATACTACAAAAAAATCCCAAAGTTGAAAAAAAGCTTAAAATTGTTTACAAATCATCACAAAATTTTAAGCTAATAGGGAAAGCATCCAGGCAAAAATTATTTGGAAAGGTAGAATAAATCAAAATTAGCACAGAATACAATGGGGGGAGGCACATGAAATATATTCTCAAAAAACGTGCGAAGTAAGGGTTTGAAACAAAACGTTCTAAAAAGTTTTCGTAGATTTTTCCGAGCTCCAAAATGTTTGTCAAAATGTGGGAGCTTTAAAAAATATTTAGGATAAATATCCTGTTGACCAAATCAAAATTCAAGAAAATTAACAAAAAAAAAATCAAATTAAATCCTAAGGTCATCTGTTGCGAATTTTCTATTTTCTTTGATAGATTTCAGTTTGTCACTTGTTGTATTTTCTCAAATGGATTCGGAGCTCGATGAACAGGATTCTAAAGAACGGTAGCCATGTAGAAAATCAGTGACATTTTTTAAGTTTTTTTTTTTAAAAATCCGCCTTTCCGCTGAATCACTGAAAACTTTTGTGGCGATCCTTTGATAATTTTTACGTATAATCAAAACTCAAGCTCTTCAAATGTAATTGCCTGGATTGAAAAAAGTGAAATTAGAGATTAGATGATGAGAGTTGAGGTGGGTGAGTTGAGTAGAGGATAATAATTGTGCTGTGGTAACTGACTCCAGAGTGTGTCCTGTCTAGTGAAAGTGGATTAGGAGAGAGATGGATGATGGAGGGACGATGATTTGAAGAAACCCTTTCCCCTCCTTAATATTTAATACACTCCTAACCCATTACTCCCTTCAGATATAAACCAGATCCAACCATTTACTAGATTGAAAAACCACGATCTGAAATTAGATAAAATTACACTCAAACCGCAGCCAAGGACCAACACTACAAAAAAATAGAAAAGATTCACCCAAAAAAATCACCAGATTAACTATACGTAACCCGACTCCAAAAAAAATCAGTCCGGACCCATCTAAAAATCCATTTAAGTTTATTAGAGCAGAGAGAAAGAAATTACAGTTAAAACGCTTAAAGAAATTACGAATAATTATTTAAGCCTAGAACTTGAGATGATTAGATGGGGAGGGCGTCTACTGTAGCACTACTGGAATTAAGGGTGATGATGATGATGATGAAGATTCGACAAAAATGAAGATGAGACGTCATTGTGCTGTGTCTCTCTGAAAATATATTTACAAACTCGTAGGAATGAAAATAGAAAAAAAAAATTTCAGTTCTTAGAATTTTACCTGTGTCTCCTGAGATCAACTTTTCGTTGGAATGCTCTGCCACAGAGATCACAGGCAAATGGTTTGAACCCGGTATGTTTCCTTGAATGTGTAATGAGATTTGATGATTGTGAAAATGCCTTACCACAGACGAGACATTTGTGGGGCTTCTCGCCTAAGGAAGGAAAATTACATCCCCTTATAACAATAATGATTAAAACACCGGAAGCGAATTTAGAAAAACTGAACAGATTTACTCACAGAACAGGAAGCCATACACGCTCTCTCACTTCCAGGCAATTTCTAAATGAAATTATAATTATCTAACACTACCCGCCAGACTCAAATTCCTAATTCTCCTACCCCCTTTCCCTGGAAATCCATTTTGGAAAGTGCCTAACGAAGGCCCAGAAGGGAAAACATAACAAGATTCCTCAAATCCATTCACCCTGCAATTTAATAACTCATTCACATCCCAACAATCAGTCCACCAAAAATGAGAATATCAAATTACAGCTCACACCTACCTCACCTCCTGATTTTTTATACTCTAATATTTGACAATAGGAGAAAATCCCTGATTTTTTTTCCTCGAGTAAATCTCTTAAATCTCAAATAATAAAATGTAACCATAAAAAATACGGACACTTTCTCCTCAGTTTTTCAACCCCAGGCTCTCAGTATTATTTTTTTTCGGTTTTACTGTCATAGACGACTATAAAAAAGATTTAAGCTGAATGGGTTCGAGACAAAGTAAAGAATTCCATAGAAAATCTCGTAAAAACATGGAAAAATAAAAATCAGGCCCTAGCACACCATAAAGTATAGAAAAAAAGTTGAAATTCGGTAGCCTAGAGGTGAATCATTAGAAAAACCAGACACGAACTTTCTCTGATTGGGCAGCGTGTGGGAAAATTATAGGAGAAAAGGGGAGAGAATCTTGTTTCCTCAATCCAGGACGGTAGGAGAGTATGAGAGAAAGGTTGGAATTTTCCCTTTTAGTGGAACTTAATTTCCTAGACTTTCTAATTTTGATCTCTCTTTGGTGGCGGTTGTGAAGTGTTTTCATTGGGAGGTCCTGCCTCTTCCTCTTTTATTTTGAGTGGAGAAGGTGAAAGCGGAGAAAATGTTTTTAGTGGAAGCGAGAAAGAGTGAGCCTTAATGAGATTTTCCCTCAGAGCCCTTTTTCTTCAAGTACCATTTCGATTTTACCAATCAAAACACCACCAACCCTAAAAATCTCCTACTAGAAATAACACCACTCTAAAACTTTCACTCTTCTCCTTCTGTTCACTCATTCTGAGTGAATCTTTCCCTCTATCTCCAAAACGAGGTTTTCTCCGATGGCTTAGTCCTGATAGAAGATTCAAATTAAATTGAGAGGACTTTAGATTAGCCAGATGGAAAAGAGGGACGGATGTTTACATCTCAACCAATAAACAGCACAACCTACAGAAAATCCACCGTAGTATTCAGTGACACAGTATTTCCAACTTTGAAATGGTACTGAAAGTATGGATGTGGTGAAAATTTAACAATGAACGCTAGCTTCCGAGTTCCTCGAGTCACGCCAATGGTTTGAAAAAATCAATTTTGAATTTCTAGCTAAAAATCAAAATTTTGATTTTTATTTTAAATAGAATTTCTAGGCAAAAATTTAAATTAAAGTTTCATTTTTAAATTTAAAATTTAAAATTCTTCACTAAAACTTTTTAGTTTTAATCTTTCGTCCTAAGTTCCGAATAGCAAACAGTTTTTAAACTTCTAGAAAAATTTTTGATTTGAATTCCTGACTTTCAGACTCAACAAAACCTAAAAAAGATTATTTTTTATTCTAAAAAAAAATACGTTTATATGGATACCGAGAAATATAAACCTTCCCCTTCGGCTAAAAATAAAGCCTTTCTTTTTCAACGGAAAAACTCACGAATCGAAAATTTGAGCGTCACCATAAATTGCCAGTTGTTTACGGCAATAAAATTCAGCACTTCCATCTATTGAAAATTTCTTGCTAGCTTAGTAATTTCAATGAAATTTTGGGGAAAGTTTTCTGGAAATTTTCTGCTGCTTGGAATCGGAATTATTTCGAGTAAAACTAAAAGCCCAGAAATGGGACGCAGAGGAAAGCAAAAACTGACGTAAGAATCCCAAGCCTAAAACCCTGAACTAGAAACGACGTGTGGAAAATGGCTGCAGAAAATTCAGCACTGCTGTCCCTCTGCTCTCTCAGTGCTCCATCTGACTGACTGAGTTGGTTTCGTTATTAAATTAAGGCTGAGTAGTAGGGAGTGTTGAATTGAGAGCGAGGAGTGAATGAAGTGAACGGAGGAAGTGAAAGATGATCTCTTAATCGAGAGACCCCCGTCTGTCCAAACCCCAGGAGACAACGAGATCCTAATTCCCTTAATTGTCCAGAAACCTCCGGAGGAGGAGAATGGAGAAAGAAGACCAAGACGAGAGATCCGTCTCAATGGTTCAGGGTCTCAATCGCCTTCTCTTATCTTAACTTTCATCAACCACACCACACTATCAGCCCCACATTCAGACCAATCATCCACTCACTCAAGCCAAAAGCTTTTAAAACCCAAAACCCACCCGTATGAATGTACGTGTGCTTCTTCATATCAGATTTCTGGTGGAATCTCTTCCCACAGAATGGGCAGGGGTAAGGTCGCGTATCAGAGTGGATGAGAAGATGCGTTGACAGCGTTGAGGATCGCTTAAACGTCTTTCCACACTGGGCACAGGAAAACGTCTTCTCAATACTGTGTACAGCCCTACAGCAACTCAAAAACGAAAATTAGATCCGTCAATGGAAAAACGCCATGTTTCATCGAGTCAGAAACCATTTTTGTCAAAAGCGCCGCTCAAGAATTTTTATTTGAGAAAATTTGACATGCGCGCTAGGAATAGTGTTTTTAAAAAGAATCCTTAGCAATCCTTTATCGTCAAAAACTCGGTTTAAAAAATAATCTATTTTCTAGAAACGTCAAAATCTCCAAATTTTACAAATCTTCGAAAAGGACCAAGAAAATTGATTTAATAAAAAACCTGACAACCTAACAATTAACTATCCCAAAAAACGTCTTTATATTTTTATTTCAAAATTGTGAGGGAAACTGACTTAAAAAAAATCGCTGACTCGAAGAAGTCCTGGAAATTTTTCTCAACATACCTATGCTGTGAGAGTGAAATTTCATGCCCAAACGTTTTGTTACAGAGATGACACGCAAAAGGTCGTTTCCCATTATGCGACCTCCTGGAATGAACTTCAAGACCATGGGGCGTGCTAAACATTTTCTCGCACTTGACACAGCTAAATACTTCAGAGCTGGGGATGAGGGATGATGAGGAGGGTGGCATTGGTCCAGACCCACCACCCCCTATCCCTCCCTTGCTCCCACACAATCCACCTTTTGCCCCTAGGAAGGCTGAGTGATGGTGGAGGTGATGGTGATGGTGATGCTGTGAGAAGGGAGAATGACCCGGATTCATCTGAGATTTTTGAGGATTAGAAAACAGGAAGTTATTTTGAAAAGGAAGAAATGGGTGATGAGGAAGAAAGAAATTGGGGAATGAGAGGGCAGCAGCAGCAGCGGCTGCAGCAGTTGATGAATTGAAGAATGTAATCCCTCGTATTGGTTCCTTCCTCTGTAGATCATTCTCCCCAGTTTCATTACTGCTATTTCTTAGGATGTCTTTAACGCTGAGAACCTTGGGTTTAAGGAGCCTCTCAATTCCGAATTTAATCTCCGGTTTCTTGGACTCTGATTGGCTGAGGGCTGAGGGGCTGTGCTCAGTTTTGCTTGAATTTCCAGATGGAGAAATTTGTGGAAGGAGTGGAAAGACAATGTCATTCCAGGATTTGAAGTGATGAGGAGCTGAGGTAGGAGAAAGCAGTAAATCCGATACTCCATTTTCACCACGTGGAAACAGACCTAAATTAAGATCCAGAAGTGGAAGTCACAGATGGAATTTTCAGGGAAAACGATAACAAGGGATTTCAAACCCATTCAAATCTCACCCCTATCATCAAACGTGTAATCAAAACAACAGATGAGCAAGTAGAAACAAAACAAAAATGTTACAGAAAAACTTTGAACCTGAATCACCGATTTTTTTATGACGTAACAAAAGTTTTTTTACTTCAAAATTTTCCAAAATAATCAAAATCAATCAAAAATAATAAGTTTTTAACGCAAATAAAAAAACTCTAATTAATAAAATAATCTCACTTTTTCTTGGTTCCATGTGAAAATCTCATAAACAAATCTAGTAAAACATAAAAATCTCAAATGTAAAAATCCCAAATATGTGAAAATCCTAAATATGAAAACATCCAACCTTACAGATTAAAAACCCAACATTTTTGGATATATTCAAATCGATTTTCTAACATTTGGGATTTTCACATTTGAGGTTTTTACCTGACGCCATTTTTTTTACTTGAAAATAATCCAATTAAAAAAAATAAAAATCTGCAAAGGAAAAATTCTAAAAAATTATTCAAACTTTTGAAAATAATCCACAAACATTTCTGCTGCAAACAAACATATATTTCGCAAAAAAAACATAGACGTTCATCTTTAAAATTAAATCTTATTGCAAATAAGATAAGATGAGTATAGGTGCTGAACCTTGTGATTTGAAGAGGGATGATGTGGATGAGTGATTTGTGGCAGTGGCTGCCGTTGACGAGGGTGCAACAAGTCTAAACGCACTTTTATCACTGCATTTCCTTAAAAGGGTAAGAATATCAAAATTCACGCACTCCGACATCACTAATTAATTTCTTGTGTATTGACTTTTCCAAGGGTACAATCTCAAATGATAGAGAAGTAAATTAGGAATCTTTTTTTTTATAGAGAAAACCCTTTCACGGTGAGTGTGAGTATTGAAGGATTGATGTGGAATGAAAGATAAAGGATGAGATTCTGAGGTCCTTCATTGTTATTTTTCTCTCTCTCTCTCTCCTCTGCTCTCTCTACAGAAGAGAGTGGAAAGCGGAGAAAGAAAGTTGAAAGTGGGTGTTACAGTTAGAGGAAGAAGGAGAAAGTCTAAAAAATCCAGTGAGAGACGAGACGGGATTTGGTAAGTCGATGCGCAGAGACTCCAACACCAAATCCAGCCTTTCTCCTCTTTTCTCTTTTAATGCCAAGAAGGGTGGGAGGCTGCGGAAGAGAAAATCCAAATCGGAGATTACTAACTCCGCCCACTCAAAATAACAGATTCACAACCAGAGGAAAAGAGACTTTTGGCTACTCGCCTTTTCTTTCCTTACTCCACACCCTCAAGTATAATCCAAAGGAAAATCATTCCAAATATTCAGAGCATAGGAATCCAAATGTGTATATTTCAACCCATTCATTCAATTCTACGACAATCATTCCAGAAACCATTAAAATAACTATACACTCTCCAATCTTTCAGGTCAACCAGAGCTGCATTCCTACCCAATTCTAAACCAGAAATTCCAATTAGCAGGTTTCCCACCAAATTAAACCGCTTTGGCTTTCAAAACAGGAAAAGTAAAGAAAAAAGTGAAAGCATGTTCGGTGAAAGTCAGAAATCAGGCAAATAATTATTTTTTCAGAAAAATTGCCGTCAAATCCATGATGCTAAATTGAAAATAAACAGCACATCGCTGAGTTAAACAAACCGAGGTAAAGCATTTTAAACAATTCTTCTGTAGTGAAAACGATGAAAGAGAATTAATTCGACAATGCTAAAATGGGCGTAGGTGCAAATCTCAAAAACAAAAATTTCAAATGGGGAAATCTCCGATGTGAAAATTACAGGTTTGCCGAAACGGTTGAACTGAACGAGATTTTCCAAGATTTCCACATATTTGATATTTTCACCTATTAGAGGTTTCCACATTTGAGATTTTCGTTTTTAAAATTTTCCCCTGACACCGCTGAAATGAATTCCGCCTCTGAGTCAACGCCATAGATTTCCAAGAAAAAAAAACTGAGTGAATTTCTCATCAAGTTTCTAAAATTCTGAATCGAAACAAACAATACCCATTGTTTTAAATTCTTAAGTTTATCCAGTCTGCAGCCCGAAGGATCCTTTCAGTAGTTGAATTAAACTAAAATTTTTGTTCATACATCAGCGGCATCTGGCCTGATAATTATTGTGTACGGAGTTCCTATAATAAGTAAGCACAAATTTTAAATACAGTTAAAAGATATCCAGTTTAGACTGTTGATCAAAGAGAAGAAAACATTCGAATTTTAACGTTCTACAGCTGCTTTAAAAAAATGAAAAAAAGAAGAAATGCCTTAGTATCTTTTCTACTGGTCAGTTTTGCTTTCTAGAGTGGAAATTCTGATTCTGCTAAGGATAGACCTTTAACCTTATTCCCTTGAATGAAATTCCGATTGAGTGACCAATCTGAGTTGAATTGAGAGGGATATTCCTCTCTCTCTCTCTCGTCTTTTTCCCTTCCTCGGAGAGATGTATTGGATTTTCTGCATCTCTCTCTCTCGCTTTCTCTCTTGAATTCTAAGAAGAACAGATTGTGAGAACCCATGGACTAAAATCCTCAAATTAAACTTGATTCCTCGGGGGTATTTTAACTTTTTGAAATTTAAAATAATTTAAAATCATTTCCATACCTTTGAACTTTGTCCTTTGAAAGAATAAAAAATTCCAAAAAAAAAGAAAAAAAAATCCAGTTAAATAGAAGAGAGAAAAGAAACCTCAACGGAAATAATAGAGGATAAAATCGCTTTCCTAACAAAGGAGTAGAAAAGGCAGGAAGCATGAAAAGACAGGGGGGAAAACCACAGTGGATTAAACGGAGATCAAAGGGATGCAAATCCAAGAAAGGGAGTGTAGAAACAGAATTCAGAAAATTTAGAATTCAAAGAAATGAATCAACGTCTCCTCCCTCTAAGTTCTGGAAATCCAGTGAGCATTTCCCTCAAAAATTAGAAATTATGACCTTTGAAAATATACTTGAAAAATTACTTCAAACCTTTCTCCCTGGTGAAAGTATAAAGTAACATAGAGAATAAAAATTTCAATTTCATAGTTTTCCCAAAAAAAAAAATCCAAAAATGGAAATTGGAGTTTCACTTGAGATGATTGGAAATTCTTCAACTTTTTACATCTTTTTTTTTATTCAGAGTTTCTCTGGTCTGGTGAAAGTTGAAGGTAGAGAAAAAGGAGAGAATCCTTCTCGTAATGGGAAATCATTCGTGAAATAAAAACATCTCATGAATAATTCATTCATTTTTTTTTTCGTCTTCAACTTCTTTATTCGTACACCTTTAAAGAAAGTGAAAGTCTTAATCCAAGTGAAAGGCAGCTGCTTCTTTCCCTCAGCCTCCTAGCTATGTACTCATAAAAAATCTGTAAAACGTGATGGCGGGAATTCGAACAGAAAGTCTAAACTCGGGTTTGAGTGGATCCGAGCAGGCGTAGGAGAGGTGGGATTCTAATAGAAAAGCGTTCAAAATGCAAAGTAGATTTCTCTATCCTTAATAATCTCAAGTCCCAGGACTCAAACTCTCTTTACCTTCCCTCCATTTCATTACACTCACTACTTTCTCCCATCAATTTCACCTTTCTCCTCAAATTGAAATACATCTCATTTTCTTATAGTCTTCCGAATACCAGCCCCCCTTTACAGTTTAGGAAGATATACGGAACAGGTAACTAATTTTATTTTCCTGAATGAAATATCAAACATGTAGAAAATGCCCAAAATAAACTAAATGAAGATAATAATTTCTGCTGCATATTCTTTTTTAAAACAGTTTTCGTATTATACGTATACTATTTATTGGTGAAACATAACATAGAAAATCCACAAAACAAAAAGCTCAAATGTGAAAATCCCAAACACGTGAAAATCTCACATATTTTCTTTTCACGAGTTAAAGATTTTCACATTTGAGATTTTCACATCGAACACCATGTTTGAGATTTTTGTTTTTGAGATTTTCACCAGACACCGTACAAAGCAAGAAGTCCTTTTAACTCAACAGTACCTCCAAAACTTGTAGTTTTCACATTGGGGATTTTATCAAATCGGATAAATTTTTACAAATCGAGATTTTCACATTGGAGATTTTTCTTTTTGTGAATTTTCACATGATGGAGTTTAATTTGTTTCGTTTTTATTTCTTATCAGTTTTTTTTATAGAAGAAAATAGCATTTTTATCCCATTTTCTTAAAAAATGTTATCACAAACCAAAGTGAAAGCGTATGAAATATTAAATCAACTTAAAAATTTTCAAAAAGAAAAAAATAACAACTCTAAATTGAAAAATCGAAGATTTTTAAAGATTTGAGAACTTCAAAATTCAGATTAAAACAACCCGCAAGTCCCGAAAGCCTAGATAAACTCACAACACGCTTTCCTGATGAACCTGGCGTCGAAAAATTAGAAACATCGAATTGAGGGAAACTGTTTTATATTTTACGTTAATATTTACTACACTGCTTTCCCTGCTCCTAATCCATGTGCTTGATAAACTAAAGCTGATGAGAGTGTTTAGCGCTGTCATTACCATACTCACTTGGGAGAAATTTCAAAGTGTGAAAATGGGTAATGTACGTAGGTCTTGTAGTAATTTGTAGTTAAGATTATAGTGACTCTTCCTTCTTCCTCATCATCATTAAGAGACGGGCATTTTGGAAGGAAGGGAGAAGAGCTAATCCAGGGAGAGTGGAAAAGAAGGAGTGAATGTCTTAATGAGGATTCCCATTGTTTTCACACTCAACAAAACTGGAGAGACAATGGAGAGTGACTCGTTTAGACAAAAGGAAGGAAAAATACGAGTTTAAATGATCCTCTACTCCACCACAATGTAATAATGATCCCTCGACTCTAGGAACGCTGTTCACGGCTAGATAGTTCTTTAGTTTCCCCATTGGAAGGCGAGAGAGCGGAAAGAGAAAGTGGATTTCTCTTTTCTTTCTCTCTGAGACCATAAGGCTTCCTTTGTTGAGGCAATAATGCTTGAAATCCAAAACCAAAAAAACAGAAGGGAAAGAAAGAAATCGGTTATAATGTGATGATGACAATTGAGAGGACAATCTCACCACCACTACCGTCATCGTCCAGACCAGAAGACCCAGCGTCAGAGGAGAGAATTACATGGGAGGAGGAAGGGAGAAGATTAGATTGGGTGGGAGGGTGACTACTGAAATCCATGGATCTCTCTCCTCTTCCTCACTCTGAGAGTGAAAACACCTGTTTTCTCTCCTTAAGATTTCATCCATTCCAACAAACTATCCATCTTAGGAACCCAAGCTCAAAACAATGGAAGAAATTTATTTCACTTTTTTTGTCTTCTAAAGAGGGGACTGTTCCCTATTCTCCCTTTTCCACTAATTTCCCCCATTGTGCCCTTTATCAAAGCTAAAAGGGGCACGTGCCATCATAGGACTTCCAACGGTAACCCTTCCAACGGCTCATCCTCAGACAAGAATCCCTTCATTCTCCGTATGACGCCATGACGAGCTTAGGTAGGAAAATTTATTTTTATAAAGTTAAAAAAAATATACAGGTGACTCCTGCTTCTTAATTTTAACAATTCCTCCTCACTCGCAACCAGGAAAACAACTGGAGAAGCATCTGCTAGAATAGGAACGTAGAGCTTCACAACAAAATTAAGGGCCCAGGAGGGGAACCAATTGAAAAACAGTTGAAAAATTATTAGAACGACCAACGACCTCAAATCTACTCCTAGAATCTCCATAAAATCAATTCTTAAATCAGATTAAAAAAATCAAAAAAATAAAGTAAAAAAAGCTGCTAAAGTTTGTGATCGCTGTCTGAAACTAAAAATAAATAAAATATCCAAAATTAAACCTTGCAGAAAAGCAGCTATATTAAGCGTATTATAGCTAATTTCTCTTCAAATTGTGGCAAGCAGAGCGTACAAAATCGTATTTTCTTTGTCTTTGAAAAATGAAGGTGAAGCACATGAATTTTTTAAAAGAACTTTCACCAGCATTCTTCTTAAATTTGGGTGGAAGAGAGAAAGTGGTCATGTGCCGGAATGCAAAATGCGTAAAAATCAGAAAAGAATCTTCTACTTCTAGTCTTTATTTGACGTAATGAGGAATTGGATTTTTCTAAGAGTGTTCCTCAATGATCATCAGCCGAGGATTTCCCAGTACTTTGGTAAGGATTGAACGCTGGACGTGAGAAAATAAATCATAGCCAACAGATGTTGGCTCTTCCAGAGAAATCATTCAACTCTAAACCCAAAAAATCCAATTCCAAACGGCTCAATAACAAATTAAGAGAAAAAAACAGTTAGGAGTTAATTGTCTATCATAGAAAATCATGGAGAAAAAAAAAATGGAAGGCAAAACAAAAGGGCGAAATGCAGCTGGAATTATAGGATATTCAAAAATTAAGTCTCTAAGAAATGCCCAGTGCCCTGTTACCAGCTTGAAAATATATGCTCTTGCATAATAAATCCTAAGGAATAAATTGAGGATGACAACATGGGGGACACCTGCCCCAATCCAGAAAAAATTCTCCAGCTTTCTTCCTTCATGATTTATTAGTTTAAATTTTTTGAAAGTTTTTAGAGTTTCTTTAAAAATGAACAGAAAATTAAAAAAGAAAAGAAGAATTTGAGCGGTTTAATTTTCTTTGAGCTTCTTCTGCCTCCTTCTGGTTCTTTAATAGATTTTGAAGTGGTTTGAATTAGCATAGGGCAGGTGGAGGCGGAAGAAGAGTCAGAAAGGATTCTCGTATTTGAAATGACAAGATTTCTCCCAAGATAGTGGGAACGAGAGAAAGAAAGAGAGTTATGTAAGGGACGTCTGCCAAGGCACGCGTCCCCTATTAACATTTTCATAGAGGGAACAAGCTTTTTTGTTCTCTCTTCAGCCCAGGAGTCAACAACACGGAGAACAATGAGGGAGAACAATGGAACCCCACAACAAAATAATAATAACAACAAGGGATCATCAGAGCAACAGAAAAAAAAACGGTAATAAAAACCCTTGAATCCAATTCCAAGTCCAATGGAGCAGGAGAAAGAACTTCCAGCAGGAGGACTCCATTACCCCGTCATCCACATCATTCTCATCATCTGCTACTTCTTTTATAGTGCTCTCAATCTTTACCTTTACCAAAAATACCAGGAAAATTGCAGTATAACTCCCCTTCCAATCAAAATTCATACAAATGCAGCATCATCATCATGAATGTGAAACCTTTTTTTTCAATTCTAAAATCTCTCCCGAGTTTTCTTAACTCTACTTTTCCTGTTTTTAACGAATTGGAGAAAAATGGGGATTTGAAGGGTCTGAGTCTAATACGCTTAGTTTCAGGGTATTCAGATGGATGTGCCACCACAGCGATTAAAACGACATACGCCACACTCCGTAGGGTTACCAACCCTCCGTCTGTAATCCTAGAAAAGGCATGTGGAGAGAAACCCCTTAATTATATCCAAATTAACTCAACCACTGCAACACATAAAAAACCAAGGGTCAAAAATCCCAGAATTAATTCCAACAAAGAAGAAGCAGGCTTGCGGAAATTTCCCCCGAAATTTCTATACTGAACGCCCTAAAATACCAAATATATGAAATTCGCTATCTTAAAAAATTCCTATACATTTCTTGTAACAAAAAAGTGAAAGCGGCTTTCACCAGCTGCCGCCGGTGCTTTTCAGAGCATTAATAACGGCTGCTTAAAGAAGAAATATTTGACAACGGACACTATGGAATAATTAGGAATTAGATTGAGAGTCGGAAGTAGAGTCCTGTAAATAATGAGGATGATACAGGGGCCCTTGAGAAGGGTTGATTCCGGCGTCAGGTGTGAATCGGCTGAGTTTTCACTATTTTTTCATAGCCTGATTCCAAGGGCTCTTCTTCTCACTTACACTCTCGACCCCTTCCCTGCTTCTGCATTAAGGGAACACGCGAGGACGAGTAATGATTCTCTAATCCCTTTTATTCCCCTTCAGACAACCTGAACTTACTCATCCTTCCTCTCTCCCACCCACACGAGAGCAGAAGGGACGAAGGGCGTGCTTTTGGAGGGGGGGGTGGTCGCGTGGCAGTTGGGATGACTACCAACCACCTACGCACGCAACAAAGGATAAAAAAGAATAAGGCACCGAATCAAGAATCCAGAGCTGACTCAAGTAAAATTTTAAATAGAGATCTAAAATTAATTTTTCAAAGAAATTTTTTTTTCCGGAAATATTTTTAAGCGTCGCCGTTTGGTGAAGAGCCCAAGAAATGAAAAAGAGGAGTGAAAGTTGCGGACGGAAGTTCTGAAGGGAGAAATCAATAGCTCATGATTTATTAATGACGTAAGCGACGTTAGGTAATATCACTCAATTATTCAACAACTCAATCCTATAAAGGAAATCCTCAAAGAAGAAAAAAAAGCCATCAGATAATCTCAACCGATTTACCAAAAAAAAAAAAAAATCAAAAACAAATCCAAAACCCCTCTCTTTCCTTATTCATAATTTACTTCCATTAATCAACTTCTGTCCATCATGCTTCTACAAAAAAAAATAGATTCGAGTCTCACAGTATTATTTGCCCGCATTTACTCAAACAAAAGCCAGACATCCCTACGAAAGAAACAATCCGCGGGTCAGAATATTTTCAGAGAATCAACAGTTTTCTGAAAAAAAAAAAATTGCATTTTGGCTCAACACATGAATTTTAATCAAAATTATCAAAAAATGCGTTTTTTGATTTAATCAATTTAGTATTCTATTCTACTAAGAGTTTTTAGGAGGCTCAAAGAGCGCTGAATTTAGAGTGAAAGTTGAGAAATTGATTTGAGCGGGTGAAAGTTGTGTAACGATGCTGAAATTGAGTTCTGACCAGGTAAATGGAGGTAAACAATAGGGAAAAGTCAATATAAATCTACAAGATGAGAAAATGTGGTGAAAGCATTTTTCTTTATTAAAATTTCATAAAGACCAGGGTTGACACATTTTGATAAGGAGTTTTGGAGCAGAATGCTCAGTCAGTCCTTCCCCTTGTCAAAGAAAAGAAAAAAAGAGCAAATAATCCGCCGAGAGTGTCCACAAGAAGGATTTTCTTTTATTCTTAGACAAACCACTTTCCATAATAATTTTTCCCAAGTTTCTTTTTTATTCTTTCCTATTTCCGTGTGTGGCTCGTGCCGAGAAGAGGGTAAGAGCAGGGTCTTCCCCTGATCGGTTGAGTGAAGTAGGGTTGGCTGGAGACATACGGAATACGGAAGGTGAGAGGAAGAGCTCTCATCAGTCCACAACATAACTAACAGAAGATACTCATTTGAGGAGCTTCTATTAAAAATATCACCTGCTTATTTCCAGATACCCCAAAATAAAAATTACAAGCAACTAACCCCTCAGTCACTCAGTTCACGAGGGTTCAACTACACGCAACACTTCACTCACTCTCGGCTGGCTTGAGAGAAAGTGGAGGAAATAATACTTTCACCCAACCATATTTCCAGAAATCCAAAATATAAATGGATCTTGTGCTTCCAAAAAATCTTAGCTTGAAAAAGGAAATTATTAGAAGAGGTAAGAAGGAATTTTTATTGAAGAGTTCACCCTTCATACCAGATTTTTATTTTCCTTCAGAAAATCAAAATCTAATTAATAATTCAAACAAACTTGAGTAAGTACATGGTCTGTGGAAAAATCCAATGAAAAAATCCATTGAACACGAAGTTTTAATTTCTGTGTGTCTCTCCACGCACCCAGTCCTTTCACAATACATTTCGTAATTATCGAAATTTGTTTGAGCCGAACAAAAGCCTCATATTGTGAAACCCAGTTTTTAAAATTTAATTTTTACTTTCACCAATTACTTCTTTCGATTTCTTGGCTAAAATCCAATTCCGAAAGCAAAAAGAAAGAAATAAAAAGTATTTGATTGATTTGAAATCCGTAGTTGGTGGGGGTAGCAAGAGCCTAAGCCAGCGTCCGCTGATCCACAGTCACAGATCATCCCAGATCCACCAGGGCATGCCCCTGAGTCTCCTTCCCTGGGCTCCCTTTGGGATTTTCCTCCAGTCATCATCACTCTACTACACTGGGATTAATAAGTACCACATGGACGAAATCAACCAAAAAGGTACGCAGAGAAATTTTAAATTCAAAAAACAGCTTGAAAAAAAATAAGATTTCTCGGAGGAAGGCTCATAAGAGCTTTTCTAAACGCTCAAGAGCAAAAACTCCCCGTTTATTTTTAATTTTCAAGAATAAAAATTCTGTTTTTTTTTCTTCAGATTTTTTTTAAAACATTATTTTTTCTAAACTTTTTCTAGAAGTAATTGATTCAGACTTGGACTCCTCAAATGAGGTCCCATTGAATCTCTGCATAAAATCTTCAACTTCATCACTATCCTCACCATCCCCGCGTCACCACCAAATCTGGTCCCCTGCAAGCGCCCTTGAAGAAGAGAAGCAGAAATTGAGTCTCCTATTGGGCAGAGGCTCAGCTAATGAGAATCAATCTCACTCACCTGATTCCGTCTCCTCATCCACTCAGACAAGCAAGAAAATTCAAAAGGATTTTAATTCATCCGCTCACCATTCATTGAGCTCAGAAAGAAATTTTCAGGTAAAAAATAATTTAATCTATTTTATTCGTACCCACCCCTACCCCCCTTCCCCCTGCCCCTACTCCCCTCGATAATTTTCAATCCTCAAAACAAAAGCCCGTAAAAGAGCAATGACTCAGTTATTGAAACTTAAAAGTGAAAGCATCTGGCTACTATGAGCCCTGATTCACCGTTATCAAAAACGGAGCTGGGTACTTGAGCAAATGGCACGAGTCAGTCAGAAGGCCAGAAGGGAACACAACAAAAAATTAAAGAAAATCTTGAGCTTCTGTATAATCTTTTGTCTCAAAAAAAAAGAGAAGAAAAAAAAATAACCTGGCAGACGATAAACGTAAGATTTAGTTTTCCCAATTAAGACCCTAGACCCAGACTTCAGGTATAGAAAATTCACTATCTGAAGATAACACCTGCTCCAAGTAAAAACCAAGGAACTGCCGTCGCCACTACCACCAGTGACGCCAGGTCACTTTGCATTGCAAAACATAATACAGTAATTTGAAATTGCATTTCCAAGGAATCCAGTTCCACTGGAACACGCGACCCCTTTTTTAAGGAACAAGGAACAATAATAACGGAGTAGCAGATGGACTGAATTCTCCCAGTGGGCACTAGGCAGACTTTCACATGTTTTTAATTTTTTTGAATTGGATTAATTTTCATACAAGCCTTGTTCTTATTTTTTCCAGTGTTCTCAATGTGGTAAATCCTTCAAGCGATCTTCTACGCTGTCCACGCACCTCCTCATTCACTCAGACACACGGCCCTACCCCTGTCCGTACTGCGGAAAAAGATTTCATCAAAAATCTGACATGAAGAAGCATACGTACATTCACACAGGTAAGCAAAACCTTATAATAAAAAAAAAAACATTAAAAAAATCAAGAAATCGGGTGCGTTTAGAAATCCAATTTTATTAATTAATCAAAGTGTAATTAATTTCCAGGTGAAAAACCGCACAAGTGTACCGTTTGTGGGAAAGCATTCTCCCAGTCTTCAAATCTTATAACCCACTCGAGGAAGCATACGGGATTCAAACCGTTTTCATGTGACCTCTGTGGCAGAGCCTTCCAACGAAAAGTCGATCTTAGGAGACATTCCGAAACTCAGCACACGACTCACTCATCCAATGACTCACACTCAACGCTTTCAAATTCTGAACCATCACCAAGTACCCATCCAATTTTTATTTAGCTTTTATAATATTTACCAGGCCAAAATTTTAAAAGTGGAAAACTTAATCCACGAATTCTAAAAATAATTAATCCGATCCAAAGAAAGATGCAGAAGAAGCCGTGTGCCTTAACACAAAACTGAAATTCATTGTTTTTAAAAAACAGTTCCGATTTGGAGCACAAGTTTTTTAAATTGTACAGGAACTGTAGAATATCAATTTACTTTTTAAAAAATATACCAAAGATACATGGCATTTGTTTTTGCTTTTAGTCAAAAATTACTCGGTAACACCTTCTCACTCTGTTAATTTCACCACGTACCTTTACCTTTAGCATTCACAAGAGCACGGAAGGTCTCCATACTTGTTAGGACCATTTTAATTTAAGTTAAATACTAAGCCTACCCAAGTGCACTCAAGGAAAAAAAAATCCTACTGTTGGAAATAAAAAAATACGAGAATCGATTAATTTCTATTGATCTCCATTCATCTCCCCTGATTAATTATTTAAGGTCCAGGGTTGAAGGAGGGGAAATTGATGGAAATCGTTTTGTCGCCCTCTCAAATCACGCACTTTCTCATTTTCAGCATTTCAATCCCAGCCCCCATTATCAGCTACTACTACAATACGATCCTTGCTACTATGGATTTACCCAATGAAATTAATGGGTTACAACTCTATGGCTCTTTCCTTCTAATTTATTAATTTGAACAGGTGAGTCGTCCAGAGCGAGAGCCCTCCAACACTATTCATTTTCTCATGCGAAATCCCTTCTTTATTTTTCTATTCTCGGGTTAAAGACTTTCGTCCCCGTTCCCAGCAAGAAAAAAAAAATCGTCGTATCGCCTGGAATATTAATGAGTAGGCAGACCCGATTTCATGGAAGGGACAATTTTATGGGAAGACCATTTTGACAACAATAGAAAATGAACAGAGTGGAATTCAGGCAGGGAATTAATTTACAAGGCAGAAATGTTGAAATCCTAAATCAAAGCTCAAAATCAAATTAATTGACGGGGAGGGTGACGTAGTAGCAGATTCTTGGCTGTTAAGCCAAGAGCGGACACCGAAATTAATTTTGATTTTGAGCGGAACAATCTACTCCAGTTGACAAGTGCATATATCTGAGGTAACCAAACTATTTTTACGTAAGAGGATGAAAAATTAAGATTTTTCTCAATCGGTAAGCAGGAATCTGGCATACCAGAATGGAACTTCTGATGAGGGGGCAGCAAGCTAAGATGAAGAGTAATACTTTACATGTACTATTCCAGGTGTGCAGAACTCTGAGCCATAAATCCTGGAGCTGAATCCGTGTCAATACTTTCAAAAATTTAAATATAAGAGATTTATGAGGACAGAGGCCTCCTGTAGAATAATGACAGTACAAGGATAAAGCATTCCCCGAACCTCAGAATATAAGTACTAAGCAATGATTGATTAGTAGAGCTCACTTCATCTGCCCCATAAAGAACTTTCTATTATTCTTCAAGTTTTTTCCAAATTCAAGGTAAATTTCCTATTAAATTAAAATCAAGTAATAAATTAAGTACAGGTGCGAAACCTCTGCCGCAATCCATCTGCAAAGGTACTGCGAAAGGACTTTAAATTATCGGAGAACATACTCAACAGTTAGCACAAGGATTCATCACCCAACACAGTAGGTAACTCAGCCGTGGACGGTATTGACCGTAATCGCAAATACAGTATGAGCTTGAAGAAAAGAGACCCTTGGAATGACGCAAGCGTTTCAGCATGACGTATCCAAGCAGCTCATGAAGTATTTAAGATGAAATTCACACTCACCTTAGTAGCTGAACAGAGCTGTAATGCTGTAAAGTTTAGTATGGGCCTTCCAGTACGTCAACTTTTGATGCTATCGCTGAACCTGAAAAGAAAACAATGCGAAAATTAACAAACTATACTGACGTTAGGCCATTTAAAATTAGAACCAATGAGTTTATGAACATACCGATCACAAGGTAAAGACGAATTTAACATCCGCACGACTCCTCAAACTGTTCAAGGCGTTGTCACCTCTGACCTGTGCCCCAAGATTAACTCCGACTCGAAGATTTCACTAAAAAATTAGCCTCATGCAAAATCGAAAACAGGTGAGAAGTTGAACTCACCGATTTGCGCTTTTGGCGCCTTCAAAGATTGAACAAAAGAGGCAAGTTGCCTGAACAGAGAAACACGGGGGCTGAACTTGGCCAACAACTTCACGAGCGTACTTTCTTCCCTTTACTGACACTCTGGTCCAGGATTTTACTGCATAGACACCCTTTCCAATTTTAGTTGTAACCATTCTGCTTGTATATTACGCTTGACCCTTCCTTTTTTACCGCTCAATGGTGAAGGTCATAGACATACAACACAACAATCGAAAGGAATTGATCTAGTGTTTCTAAAAAATATACGACAGTTGATACTTTTTACCTTTAGCCTTTAGCCTTCTATTTAGCGCAAAATGGACCCCCTTTTGTGCGGGTCTGGTTGCCAGAGGGAGGTTGTTTAATCAATAGGCTTCCTCCCCCTCCACTAAACATACATACCTTTAGCCTTGGCCTCCAGAGATCACAAAAGTTAAGCAGGGCAATTAATGACCTCTGGCCGCTACTTTTTCTGCTTCAAATGCGATTCGTTTTTCTAATCGAGGAGACCAAGCACGTTTGATTGAGGCATCACTTGCCCGGATCTACTGAGTGGCGTGACTGACCTTTGGTGACCTGTTAATGTCACTTAGGGTCCATTCCTCTCCTTAGTCCCATTCCGAAGTTGAAGGTACTAGTGAGTACTATATATCCTGCCTTTCGTTGAATCTATCGGAGGATCTTGTTTTGGCGTCTGGCTTCGCTTCTCCTTTAAAAACTTTTAAAAAACAAAATATAATTTTGCAAAATTAAAAAAATTAAACAAAAAAGCTGAAAAAGGTTGGAATTTAAGAAGTAAGCTGTGAAGCTGAAAAAAACTTGGGAAGTGGGAAAATGTTTTAAGAAGAACGATTGAAAAATTCAAAATTTTTTGAAAGAAGAAGGCAAGTCACAAAGCAGTCACAGTACGCCGGCTACCATGAACAGCATAGGATCTTACCAAGAAATACTGGTAGTACTCCTTTGACATGAATAAAGCAAGAGTAAAATTACTTTTTAAAAAAAAGTTTAAAATGAGTAAAATCCACTCTGAAATAATGAGCTAACTTGAGTCTTCCGTTCATCTGAAACGCCGGGTAACTCCACAAACTCAAGAATTCATTGATTTGTTTGGTGTTTATTTTTCGGAAATCAAGAGTGAAATGAACGGTAAAGGGCATTCATTTTTGTTTGAAGAAAGCAGCAGGCAGGAGAGAAAGCGATGGGATTTTGTTTACCTAACCAGGATAATTTAAGCGTTGAAGGAACCGTGGCGTGGTAAGTTAACGATCCTCGCAAGTTAATTGGTCGTAGCCCTGTAGCTTGTAGCTTCCGTTCTTGTAAAACGACTACCTTTGTTTATTTGGTTCCAGGTACTACAGTTTTCGGCTGGATTTAGGCAGAGCCCGCCGTAGTTTCATCCCAGCAAGTTTCATCCCATGTTTCATCCCAGCAAGTTTC
>JABASM010000499.1:0-22096 GCA_019776545.1 Brachystomella parvula
AATATTCCCAATGACGGTAATATTCCCAATGACGGTAATATTCCCAATGAACATTAACTTTTTCAATGACAGTAATGTTCCCGATGACAGCAAGGGTCCTAATGAGCAATTACTTTTCCGATCCCCCAGTAACATGACCAGAAAAAAATACCAAGTACTGCTGGTCATTGACAAAAGCATGGCGGACGTTCAAAATTAAAACATTTAAAAACCAGCTTGAGTGTTACACGTGTCAACGTAGCTTTTTTGTTATTCTGACAGCTACTTCACTCGACAGTCGTTCCATCATGTACAGCATACAAAGGATTAGGTGAATTATTTAACGGAATTCTACAATACAAAGAAGTCTTACAAAGGAATCCACAATAGATAATCACATCGGTCCCCAATATATACCGCTTTTGTTCGTTTGTAAGTTGTAAGTGCACGAAGGATACGCTTGTCTAAATTGTCAAATTTATTTGCCTTCTTTTCATGCAACAGAAATTATTTTTCTTTATTTTTCTGTCTCAAAATATTTTTAGTCGACTATAACCTGTACACCGTAGAGTGGGCAAAAATGCTAGCGAAAGTTGAGTTAGTCCATCTGAAAATTGTGATTTTCATGGGATGGGCTATGGGGTATTTGCCAGTCATAAATCCGTTTGCGGCTGAGCTGACAAGTTGCAGATCCAGAAATTTTATTGTTTTTATTTCGCTAGTTTTAATAGTTTATAGCATCGGAGCAGGAGTGAGCAACACACTTGGCTACTTATCGAAGTCTTCTGCCAAAAATCTTTCGGATTTCTTAACAGGGCTTATAGGCATTTTGTCCGCTTATGCCTGTGACGTCTTGTATCGGGCATTCGGGTTTAAGAATTACATCTCCAGCATAGACGTATTTAATTTCGCTTTCGGAAAATCTACGACAAGGTATGAGAGGAGGAATAATAGGCTCCAATTCATTTATTTTTTAGTCACGATTTCTGAAGCTATTGGGGAGGCAACGGCCGATGCAAGACACTACATTTATGATTCGGCAGAGTTCACAACAAGTACTTCTGAGCTGATTGTCACTATTGTAGGGGCACTATGGCATTTTCTTAAAGCGGTATCATTCTACTACGTTTTGAATTTTATTCTTATTATCGGAATACGGCTACCCGACAAGTACGCAGAGTTCTGTGAGAAGCTCCAACTTCAAATATTACTTAAGTGTCGGAATGCCCCTAAGCTGCTTGAGAGTCGCGAGGAGACAGTGTTTGAGAAAGTCTGTCTGAAAGAATTTTTAGTGATCAGAAGCATTTTCAATAAGTACAACGCAGTGGCGGGTGCATACATATTAGTTATAATTCTTGAACGTTATTTTTTTATACTCCACAAACTTGGGCGAGTTGCATGTGCGAAAACAGCATTTTCCTTTGTTCTGGATGTCGCGAGGATTTCTTCTTCTCTCGGAATTCTGTTTGCCTTAGCATACACTGGACATCGTATGACCTCCAAGGTAAACTTTTCTCTCATTTCTCAACTACGTAAGTAGTTTAGTAGGTCTTAAAAAGTAGTAGGCCATGCTGTTCTGGATGGACTGAAATAAGTGGACTGCATTTTTGGCATTAGATAAGCCTGAATTTTGCGGTTCCACCCATTTACCTCGGGTCTTTTTACCTCGGCAAAAATTACCTCGGCAGGCTATTACCTCGGCACCCAATTAACTCGGCCAAAAAAAAGGATTTCGGCCGGAGTAAGGCCTGAGCACGAACGCGCCGATGAGGACTCCGCCGGCTACGAAATCCGGATAAAAAACCTAACAATTTCATAGGAGGGAACAGCCTACGTGCTCAGCCTTACTCCAGCCGAAATCCTATTTTTTGGCCGAGGTAATTGGGTGCCGAGGTAAAAGCCTGCCGAGGTAAAATTTGCCGAGGTAATTTTTGCCGAGGTAAAAGGGCCGAGGTAAATGGGGACAACGAAATTTTGCAAGAATCACTTGCGCTAAGCACCCAGTCTCACAAGAACAAAGAGCTTTTTCTCTTCAGTTTTTTAGCATAAGATGTGATGTTACCGGTACACTAACTAACTGCTGTTTGAATTAGAAAGGACAACGGCAAATTTCGCAGGAGCATTCCCCTCCCTTTAAATTTTCTAAATATTTTTGCCTTCAAGCTTTAGCGGAGAGGGTGTAAAGATCGTGGGGAGGGGGGTCTGCCGTCCGGCCGACCGTCCGTGCGTCCGCCATGCTATAATGCCAATGAGCGGTAATATTCCCAATGGCAGTAATATTCCTAATAAGCAGTAACATTCCTAATGACAGTAATATTCCCAATGACCAGTTACATTTATAATGACCAGTTACTCTTCCAATTACCAGTTACTTTTCCAATTACCAGTAATTTTAATGATGACGGGTAATCAAAATGGCCTAAATTAGAAAATACTACTGCTCATTAAAGTTGTAGCATGGCGGACGTTTCAAATTAATAATGTTTTTAAAAACCAGCTTGAGGGTTACACGTCCAACGTAGCTTTTTTTTTATAGCATTTCTAAAGCAAACGATACAGCTTTTTCAAATGAACTGTGTCGAAATTCGCTTTCCTTTGACATCTAGAGATCAATAAAGGTCAGTCAGCTGACCTCACCGATCGTGACAAGTAATACATCAATCGAAAGGGCTTGATGTTTTACCATTCTTGACATTGTTGATGTACAACATGGCCGCCAAAGGTCATAAAAGGTACTGCGTAAGGTTTTGTGACCCCTAGTGGCCACGTTGTAGCTTGGAAAGGTCAAGCATGGTTTATTAATAGCGCTGGCTATTTATGCAAATGCTGGTGTTAGTCTGTCTGTCCGGCCGTAGCTAATTGGAAATCTCAGCAACGGATGATCGGATTGACATCATTTTTTGTATGAGAGTTCTTTAGGGTCTCGAGGTCTGGACCACAAAGTTTTATAGCGATCGGTGAAGTTTTACAAATTTTAGATTTTTGGCCCATATGTTCTTATAAGGCATATGTGTAGGTGTTTATACGTGTATGTCTGTACCCGGTACACTCAGTATACCCCCGTACACACCCAGTATGACCTCATATACACCCCATCTGACACCGGATACACCCCGTCTGACCCCAGATACACCCCGTCTGACTCCATATACACCCCGTATGACCCGTTTTTATGAGTAACTCATTTACGAGTAACTCATTCACGAGTAACTCATTTACGAGTTATGGCGCATATGTGCTTATGGGCTTATGGACCCGGTATGCCATCATATACACCAGCTATACCTCATACACCTCATATACCTCTTTTCCCTTTTGTACCTCATACATCTCATACTCGCGCTATTTCGTCCACCCTTTTGTACGGCTTATTTTAAAATCAGGACATCCAGCTTTTCCAATTGACGTATCACTTGACCCGATCGGTGAGGTCAACTGATTGACATTTGGTGACCTTTAGAGGTCAAAAGAAAGCGAATTTCGAAAAAATTCATTGGATAAAGTTGTATCGTTCACTTTAGATATGCTGTAAAAAAAAATTTCAAAAAAAATTTAACGGCGGGTGGAGTTGCTCCGGCAAAATTAGCCGTCTTCTTTTTATAGAGACCTGTTGTGCTGGACAATGGAAGAAGAGAAAAATAGTAGTTACTATGTGCGAATAACTATACCCAAAACTAGGGTAATTCAAGTACTGTTTGTTTGTTTCTCTAACAAACAAACAGTGCTTGAATCACCCTGCCTAAGACAGAAAAAAACTGGAGTCGCCTCTTATTTTTTCTGCTCCCTTTTGGTGTCCATTCTCCCTATTCCCAAGACACACGCTTTTAATTTTCAGTCGCGCCGAAGTAAAGGTGACTTTTTCGAATATATCTTTCATTGGCACCGCATATGTTCTTTCTCAGGTACATAAAGCCAACGATACGCTCAAAATAAACTGGTTGCGTTCGAGGACGTACAGTGCGGGATGCAATTCCAGGGTGAGCTACTACGCGTATTTTGATTTTTAATTAAGTTGTGCACCGTGTAATTTCTGTAAAACTGCTCAGTATTACCAGCGACAACTAAGAACTTTTTGAATAGCATGTTTTAACACATCAGCCGGGAAAACCATCCCTAATCGTCTAATTAAGTGTTCGACTGTTTACCCAGAAAGTTATCTTTTTAGACGGATTCAATTCTGGAATATATTTCAACATGGAAATGGCACTTGGATGCTCTTGGTTTTTGCAAAGTGGATTTGTCGCTATTACCTGCTGTAAGAAATACGCTGCTCCCAACAGTAATTATAAGAACGGCGGGCCGAAATCCTCGGTTGGCTGCATTAGAGTCAGTGCTGAGTTTTTGCTGCAGCTGTGAGCGGATACCAAGAAAATCTGAGATTCCATAGAAACCTGAGGTTGTTTGTCCAAAAACCTGCTGCTAAACATAAGGCATCTCGGTCACGTACGATTCAACTGTGGCCAGAAAGATCAGTGTCTCCTGTTCTCATTGGATAAAGAGGAAGGGCTGGAAATCTGGACAAACACCTGGATTGACCCAAACTTAAATGTAGCTCTTTTAGAATTCACAAAACTTCATCTTCTTTATAATTCTCAGAAATTAATTTATTTTGCTGAGGGATGCTGGTGCCGAAACGTTCGAAAAAAGTTCCTGAATTAAATTCTAAAGAATCTGTGTGCTTAATAAGTCCTGACCTTTTTCCTCTTTTGGAATAGGACGCTAGTAAGTAGATCTGGATTCCCACTTTTTATATCCTAGTCAAAATTGACTAAGACCAGCATTGTTCTCAAATCTTGACGGAATGTAACTGGTAGTTCTAGGTCAAAGTTGCAAACTCCAAAGTTGCAAATGACCGAAGTTGCAAAGTCCAAAGTTGCAAATGACAAAACTTGCAAAATCCAAAGTTGCAAATGACAAAACTTGCAAAATCCTAAGTTGCAAATCCAAAGTTGCAGAAAAAATGACCAAAGTTGCAAACTACTCATTAAAAACCCAGTCAAATAATAATCCATGGTCTCCAAGATTGGATTCCCGGAGCCACCTGTCCATCTAAGGCGAGGAGAGAAGAAGTAGCATTTTATTTGTACTTTTCTTACAGCCAAGAGTCCAAATGATTATTTTTCTTTAGTCATCGCAGTCGATAAATCTCGAAAAAGTGAGTCTTGCAAAAAAATGTCACCGTGGAAAATCATCATTTTAGCTATACTAATGGCTGCTCATCACCAGCCCCGTTTACCAGGGCACAATACACAAATCGCGAAGTTCCCATATTAATATTAACTTAATATGGGGACATAGTCTGCGATGACTCAAGAAAAATAATCGTTTGGACCCTTGGCTTTAAGAAAAGTATACAAATAAAATGCTATTTCTTCTTTCCTCGCTACAGATGGACAGATGGCTTCGAAATCTAATCCTGGAGAACATTTATAATAATTTGACTAGGTTAAGGACTAGTTTTGCAACTTTGGTCATTTTTTTGCAACTTTGGTCATTTTTTTGCAACTTTGGATCTGCAACTTTGGATTTGCAACTTTGGATTTTGCAACTTTGACCGGATACCGCTAAACTAGGGTGGTTTCTGGTATGTTTTTAGTGAAAAAATTAGACTAAAGTGCGATGGGGTATGGGACTGAGAAATAGGTGAACTTCAAAAAAATGAAAGAATTTCATATTCGGGTTGGCTTTACTCAAGGTGTTTAAACCATAAGTTTGTTCTGCTCTCTAACCCGGGTGTAGTCATTAGAGATTTTTACATGGAAACAAATTAGGGAAAAAAACTGAGACAATCCCAGCGTAAAATTTTGTTTACAAAACATGTCATTTTTCCTTCCAGATGTCAAAACTTCGGAAATTCGCAATATTAACGTGAAAAACGCTTGGGACAAGAACAGCAGGGAGTGGACAAACCGAAATCGACTGTCTACCATAAAAGATGATTGTTTTTGGGAGCAAACTTTCACGCTAAGACTGTCCCAGTTTTTTCCCTAATTTGTTTCCATGTAAACATCGCTAATGACTACACCCGGGTTAGAAAGGAGAACAAACTTATGGTTTAAACACCCTGACTTTACTGTAATCTAATCCCCATCCTGGAAATTTTTCTGCCACCGGAGCTTTTGTCACCGTCCTTATAAACTGGGAGCAGCAATGTGACTGAAATTAAAATTCGAAAACAAAATTCCTTAATTAATGTTTTTTCTTTCTAGCTGTGCAGCACGATGATGGCATACGCCATACTTATTCTTCAGCTAAAAGGAGCGGGAAGTTGAAGAACCCGTCGTATTAAATTTTTGAAAGCCCACTTCCTCGACCTTTTTTTGCGGCGTTGTGAACGCTTATACTACGAAAGCACGCGGTTCCTTTAATTTCGGGCATATTTTTTCAATGCACTGTTTTCTTAGCACTGAAGTTTCATCTTGGTGTATCACGACTTGCCTCCTTTATAATTAACCTGTATTTCCCTAAATTTTCCTACTGGATTCTGAATTCATTTACTCTTACCTGTCCAGAAGTCTGAGAAGTAAGAATTGTTCTGATATCTGAATGTAATTATTTTCTGCCTTCTGATTTTCAGGTATTTGCCTGTCATTGGCTGTTAACATCAGCTTTATAATTTCCCGCCTTACTCTTATTCGTTTTACAGCTTTATTACTTTGAAGTTTAGGAACAGAATGATATGTTGTATTTTAGATGACCCCATAAATTAAACAGAATTCTCAATTTACTTGCCGCACTCTGGATTTCGGTGCTTTCTTACTTTTGCCCAGCTTTGCATTTATGGAATTGTACTTTTTTGGAACCTAAAAATAAGGCAATCTGAGTTTTCGGACGTACTTCACCGAGCTTAAACATTCGTAATTATATAAAACTAGCTAATCAGCCCGTGCAAGCACGGGCAATTTTATGAACGAAATTAAGAATTTTACATTTGACCAATTTCGGAGGTGGGCCGAAAACACAAGAAGGCAGGGTCGCAGGGAGTTGAAACATGGGCACATGCGGCACATGCGTAGTAGACATACTTGTCTACTATTAGCCTGAGTTTTGCCAATACGCACCTCTTAGTTTTCCTGTAATTGGGCATCCGCCGGGCGATGCTGAATTTCAGAATTTTACGCATGACCGAATTTTGAGGTGGGCCAAAAACACAGAAGGCAGGGTGGTAGCAGGAGGTTGAAATTTGGCATAGGTGTAGTAGACATATCGGTCTAATATTAGCATGAGTTTGGCCAATACGCACCTCTTAGTTCCTGTGTAATAGGGCATTTGCTTGGAAACGCCGAAGTTCAGTTTTTTGCCATGACTGAAATTTCAAGTAAGCCATAAACTGGGAAGGCAAGGTCGCATGGGGTTGAAACTTGGCAGTATTGTAGTAGACATACTAAGCTATCATTAGCCGAAGTTTTGTGAATACGCTATTTCTATTTCCCGGTTTACGGGACATTCAGTTTACCTTCGGCAGGGAATAGTGAGATTCAGCGCATGACTGAAATTTCGAGTAGGCTAAATGTCGGACGGCCGGACGGCGTGAGGCTTCATGAATGACTGAACCGGACACTCATCTTTATAATAGTTTAATTTCCTTTTTTTCATTCTTTCTTAAAAAAATTGGATTTACTGGGCATAAACTAATTTTTTTCTTTTAAAGTCTTAACATACTTTTTGCGGAGTTTGACAACAAAATATACAGTTCCTAGGGCTAATATACACCAGAAACTACTGAAATAGACTTTATACGTGATTACAGTTGGATTGTTCTCAATGATGCTACCAAGTATGAGTGGGTAGATGGCTGCTACTCCCGAACCAAACACCAGCATAATCGCTCCAACCAAACTTGTAAAGAGAAGGGAACGCTCAGCGTATACGAAGTAGGTAGGGTAAACTGTGGAAAATCCCAAGCCCAGATAAGCTGCGCCTACCCAGGGCATTCGAAATCCCGAACGCTGTGCACACGGCAACCTTTTGACATTGGATCGAGTGTTCCGCGGCACGCGATCGAGTGGCAAAACGGTCACTCAATCGGGTGAAAATCACTGGGATGATTGTCCAAGTTCCTGACTGTAAGCTAGAGTCAGTGCTGGCAACAACGCCGATAAAAAATAAAACGGAGAAATTAGCGAAGACAAAAAATTGCGCAAGCGCTGGTGCACCTATCGATGAAGCGGACAGGCAGCCAATGGCATTTCAATAATAACTCAACCGTTGTTAAATTTTTGTCCCAATTAATCAGTTGCTCAGCTTAACCGGACTTGGCTCAGAGTACTATATATCTACTTTGCCTGTCAGTCTGTCTGTCTGTAGACAATGAAAATCACTTTTTCTAGAAATTTTTTCCACGCCGGTAAGCGTCACGAAGAGCAGTAATTTTCCCAATGCCAGTAATAAATAAGCATTAGTTTTTAGTCGGCTTCAATTTTGGAAGCCATCGTTTAGTGGTAAAGTTTGAGGGTTTTTAAGAACGGAGTCTGAAATAGCAGATTTTACGTTAACCGGTCAAGAGGGGATGCCGTCATACAGCTCAACAGCGTCATAAGTGACTTTTCGTTGCCTACGGCCCCAAGCCGGGCTATGAAATTTCATGAGTTACATAGGTTTTAAACTTTTTTAAATTTTCTAAAGCTCAAGACATTTTTTAAAGTTCAGGCAGGCGGACAACAAAAGGACACGTTCTACAAAAGTGTATACCATCTTTCACGAATTATGTCTGGCAAAGCTCAACAAAGGCCCAAAGTAGCCAAATTATGGCGAAGGACGTCCATATTTACAAGAGCGCAGATCCGCTATGCTGTTCCCCAATGTAAACGATTTCATCCCCCATAAATTAAAATTTTCACAAAACCCGGTCTGCCGCCGTTCTTAGCGTTGCTTTCGGGTAAAGTAAACCTACCAAAATAACAAACACAGTTTTGCAAGCAATAAAGGCTGCGGAAAAATTGCACATCGCAGTTAATACCATAGAAGGAAAAATCCTCGAATTTCAAACAGGGTAAATTAACATTAAACGCACCTATAGCTCTCACCAAACTCAAAGTAAAGTTTACCCGGGTGCGCTTAAAGTTATTGTATGTGGTTCTTGCGAATCGAAATTTATATCGAAATCCTGAACTTGCTTTTGCTGTTTTGTTGCCAGACGTTAAACGGCAAGTCGATTCCTCTCTCCCTGTAAAAAATATAAGGGCAGATAACCAACTGGTTTGGTTTTAATTGATTTATTTTTAGAAAAATGAAAAATCTGATGTTGCCAGACGTTAAACGGCAAGTCTATTCCTCTCACCCTGTAAAAAATATAAGGGCAGATAACCAACTGGTTTGGTTTTAATTGATTTATTTTTAGAAAAATGAAAAATCTGTCTGAGGTTTAGAAAAAATAAAAAAGATTGAATTCTTAATTTTAAGGTCTGGCCTGTTCCGAGCCTAAAATTGAACTGAGGAAAAAAAAACGCAATAACTGAAAGAAAGGGAAAATTCGGGGAAATCCTGGTTTTTGTGAGAATTAAGTGGAAAAATACTAGCCAATCAGAAATTAGGATAAATAATTTAGACTAACAGATGGAGTAGATATTTGTATATTCTTAACCAAAAAATGACGCCGTCGATACACTCCCCTCCGGCGTGGATTCCTCGAGCGAGACCATATCTAAATTATAGGCAAGAATTTTCTGTGCTGATTTTCGTCATTAGTTCCCATTCATTGATTGAAAGTGCCCTTAACATTCATTTTCACTTTTTCGTAAACTCATCAGATATGCGAACATGGTACTGGGCCAGTTTTATTGAACTGCGTATCAAAAATAAACCGTGCAAACACGGGAGTATGTGCAGGGTCTTCCGAATTAATTTCTTCACCATATTTGGTCAGCTTTTTTCAGCAATTTAATACTGATAATTCTAGAAACATCAGTCAAACCCAAAATTTGCTAAAAATAGTTTAGTTCCTAATAGTTACGTAAGTAAAGTAATTTCAGTCAAAACCTGCTTATAGTAATTTAAGCGACCCTTTGAAAAAATTTGCACAGATATATGTGAGAAAATTAATTTGGAAGACCCTGTAATAGTGCGAGCAAACACGGGTGTATATGGGGGTGCACCGTCTGTTTACCGCGAACCTTGTGTATGTGGGAAAATTGTTATAAATTTCTGACATTTTCTGTAATTTTTTTGAATTTCGGACATTTTCTGAAATTTTTATGAATTTTGGACAGTTTCTAAAATTTTTATGAATTTGGGACATTTTCTGAAATTTTTATAAATTTCTGAAGTTTATTGTACTTTTTATATATTTCTGACGTTTTCTAAAATTTTAATGAATTTTTGATTTTTCTCGAAATTTGTATGAATTTCTGACGTTTTCTTAAATTTTTATGAATTTCTGAGGTTGTGCATTTGTGCTTATGGTGTGTATGTGCTTTATTGTGCATATGTGCATTATTTGTGCTTTTGGTGTATATGTGCTCATATACACCCGCTACCCTCGCGCTATTCCGTACATCCGCGTTGCACGGTTTATTAATAGCGCGAGAGGTATTCATGCGAATGCAATGTTAGTCCGTTCAACTGGACATTCGGCCGCGATTATCTCAGTAACAAATGTTCGGATTGACTTAATTTTTGGTATGAGAGTTCTTTAGGGTCCCTAGTTCTGGAATCCAATGTTTCATAGCGATCGGTGAAGTTTTTAAAATTTTCGATTTTAGGCCATATGTGTATATGTTGCATATATTGCATGTGTACAATATGTGTGTATGTGGATATGCTGTATACGCTCGGTACACCCCCATATACACCCGGTATGACTTGCTCTTAAAAGAGTAAATTACTATTTAATGAGTAAAAGTGCGAAGTACAGTTTAACTCTTGTGTACGCTCGCGCTATTATATACTCCCGTGTTTCCTCGGTTTATTATTATTATTAAATTACACAACCGGCTGTAACCTCATTATTGATGGTGGATATACTTGCTGGTAATGCAGTCACTGTTTACGAAAATTCAGATCCGGAAACAAAATAAAGGTAAACTTTGCTGATGCATCAATCTGTTTATGGTTTCCTTGAATAGTTGGCTCGGCTGAAAAGTAATATCAAGATAATATTCAAAATGAATTACTAGGCTTTTAGTTAAGTGTAAAATCCTACGCTGACACGTCGAACTCTCAATCTGGGTTTAGCAAGATTTTAAAATTTTTGAGAAGCGCAGGTATGAACAATGCGCACATGAGTTTCTGAGCTCGGCGAAATTTGAGGTGCGCTGAAAACATCAGAAGGCAGGAGAGCATGGAGTTGAAACTTGGTACAGTTGTAGTAGACACACTGGAGTACCATTATTAGCATCAGACTTTGGAATTAATGAGATGCAGATGGAGTAAAAGGAAAACGGCCCGTATCATTACCAAACCGGTCCCATACAACCTGTTAAGAAAGCGTGCGTTCTTAACTCACATGTCACAAAATTTGGATCTAAACCTGAACCACTGCAAAAATATAAATCGGTCATAAAAGTTTGTTCAGCTTGGGGCTGAACTACGAGTCTGAAGCTTTTTATTATTTTTTGTTATTCTGACAGCTACTTCACTCGACAGTCGTTCCATCATATACAGCATACAAAGGATTAGGTGAATTATTAATAGCGCGAGCTATTCATGTGAATGCCAAAAAATTTTTTGTGTAGTGTCCGGACGTCCGGACGTCCCTAGCTCATTGATCTCAGAAACGGCTCAGCGGATTCACTTAATTTTTTGTATGAGAGTTCTCTAGGGTCCCTAGTTGTTCACTTTTATGTTAGAAAGCGGTAAATCAAGTTTTGAAAATTTTCGATTTTTGGCATATATGTCTATATGGGCTTATGTTGCATGTATGGGCATATGTGCATTTGTGCATGTGTACCCGGTACGCCCAAAATATATCAAAAATTACAGAAAACGTCAGAAATACACAAAAATTACTGAAAATGTCAGAAATACATAAAAATTACAGAAAATGTAAGAAACACATGAAAATTACAGAAAATGTCAGAAATACATAAAAATTACAGAAAATGTCAGAAATACATAAAAATTACTGAAAATGTCAGAAATATATAAAAATTACAGAAAATGTCAGAAATACATAAAAATTACTGAAAATGTAAGTAATACATAAAAATATTTTTAGATATCCGAAACGGAAATGAATACCTTCTGTCGTATGGAGAGCAAGAACTCATGATAAAGGCTGTGAAAATCTCGAAATTGAAATTATCAAACAATACGATATTTTGATTTTCACCATTGGAGCTATGCATGATAGCGAACTCAAAAATTGGAGGAAGCAAATTTCAATTGCGACGATCATGGTAGATGAAGCCGGGCAGGTGACTCAACAGTCAACCATCTCAGACTCAACCATCTTTACTGAGTTTGTGCTTACTGGAACCAAAGCGGGTGATTCTGTTCGGTGATCATCCACGATCCACAGTTGGATCCCACAATTTTGTCACCAGCTGCAAAGTACGCTGGACTTTCCATATCAACCTTGGAATGGGTCAACTTACCTAGGTGTATTTTTATGTATTTCTGACATTTTTTGTAATGTTTATGTATTTCTGACATTTCCTGTAATTTTTATGTATTTCTGACATTTTCTGTAATTGTTAATGTATTTCTGGCATTTTCTGTAATTTTTATGTATTTCGGCGCATACAGGGGTATACCGGATGTAACTGGTGTATACGGGAGTGTACCGAGTGTACAGGTAGGTATACCAGAAGCACGTAAGCCAATATGCACCATGAGCCCATATGCACCGTAAGCCCATATAAACATATGGGCCAAAAATCGATAATTTTTAAATTTACCATTCCCTTGGATATTTAATAGTGAAAAACTAGAGACCCTAGAGAACTCTCATACCAAAAATCAAGTCAAGCCGACCAACCGTTGCTGAGATAATCGCGTCCGGACGGACGTCCGGACGGACGTCCGGACGGACTAACTTTTAGTTCACATGAATAGCTCGCGCTATTAATAATTATTATTTCAAAAGAAAACGTTAATTCTAACAGCCTTTTTACATAATTTATATTTGCATTATTTTTTTATTTTTTATAATTTGAATCGAAACCTAAATTCGTAACGTGTGAGAAAATTTCCAGAGAAAACACGAGACCCCCTTGGACTATGTTGGAGGTGCAATGTAGAATGGAACCGGAAATACGGAATATCATTTCCAACTTGTGCTATGAAGACAAACTGGAGGATGGTCCCAACATTCTCACTCGGGAAAAAGTCATTACTCCATTGCTGAGCCGTGCCGTTCCACAATTAAGCAGTAGTCCAATTCTCTTAATGGATTATCAGGCATTTGAACAAAAAGTATTATGAATTTAAGCACATAAAAAATTATAATGTAATTAAAACTAAATAATGTCTTTTTAATAATATTCATAGCATGGCACGAGTTTTGCTAGTAGGAAATAAGTTCAAATAGCTGAAGACATTACATGGAAACTTCTTAACTCAGGAATCCAACCAGAAAAAATTTAATTTTGACAGTTTATGATGCACAAAAAATAGCCCTTCAAAAACAAATGAATTCCTCGCAAAATTATAACTAGAAGGTATAAACTGTTTAAATTAATTAGAAAATCAAACAAAGCAATTTTCACTTTAAAAAAAAATTAAAAATTAAATACTTGCGGTATTTTTATTTTCATTATTTTTAGAAAATTTAAATATCGACAGTTGATGGGTTTACAGGGCCGTGAGAATGACTTCATTATCTTTTCCCTAGTTCGATCCAATGACAAACGTGAAACTGGATTCGCTTACGAGCTGAAACGGTTGAATGTCAGATTGTCTATAGGGCCAGGAGAATTCTCATCATCATATGCAATTTTCAAATGATGAAGAACTGTCATTGGAAAGAATTGAAGTCACTCACCACGAAGCTTGAGGAAGTCGCCGAATTTATATTCTAAGATTCTCCAGATTCCTTAACTTAAATTTCATTACTTGCAGAATAAGTCTCAAAATTCATTTAATTTACTAACAGAATTCATTAATCTGCATCAAACAATTATTGAAAATTAACGTTTCAAATATCGTTTTTTTGTGATTTTATTAAAATTTTTTCTGCAAAAATTAAAATTAGATAAAAAAAAAACGATTTGTGTACGCTCGCGCTATTACATACTCCTGTGATTGCAAGGTTTATTTAAACGGAATTCTACAATACAAAGGAATATTACAAAGGAATCATACAAAGGAATCATACAAAGAAATCCACAATAGATAATCACATCGGTATACCGCTTTTGTTCAGTGTGTGAGTTGTAAGTCCATGAAGGATACGCTAAGCCTTCTAAATCGTCGAATATGTTTGCCTTCTTTTCATGCAACAGAAATTATTTTTCTGTCTCAGAATATTTTTAGTCGACTAGAACCTGTACACCGTAGAGTGGGCAAAAATGCTAGCGAAATTTGAGTTAATCCATCTGAAAATTGTGATTTTCATGGGATGGGCTATAGGGTATTTGCCAGTCATAAATCCGTTTGCGACTGAGCTGACAAGTTCCAGATCCAGAAGTTTTATTGTTTTGATTCCGCTGGTTTTAATAGTTTACAGCATCGGAGCGGGAGTAAGCAACTCATTTAGCTACTTATCGAAGCATCCGAAGAAACATCTTTCGGATTTCTTAACAGGGCTTGGTTTCATTTTGTCCGCTTATGCCTGTGACGTCTTCTATCGGGCATTCGCGTTTAAGAATTACATCTCCAGCATAGACGTATTTAATTTCGCTTTCGGAAAATCTACGACAAGGAATGAGAGGAGGAATAATAGGCTCCAACTCATTTATTTTTTTGTCACAATTTCTGAAGCTATTGGGGAGGCAACGGCCGATGCAAGATACTACAGTTACGATTTTGCAAAGTGCACAAGTACTACTTCCGAGCTGATTGTTACTATTGTAGGGGCACTATGGCATTTTCTTAAAGCGGTATCAATCTACCACGTTTTGAATTTTATTCTGATTATCGGAATACGGCTACCTGACAAGTACGAAGAGTTCTGTGAGAAGCTCCAACTTCAAATATTACTTAAGTGTCGGAATGCCCCTAAGCCGTTTGAGAGTCGTGAGGAGAAAGTGTTTGGGAAAGTCTGTCTGAAAGAATTTTTAGTGATCAGAAGCATTTTCAATAAGTACAACGCAGTGGCGGGTGCATACATATTAGTTATAATTCTTGAGCGTTCTTTTTTTATTCTGTACAAACTTGGGCGAGTTGCATCTGTTTTCCTATCACTGAAGTATCATCTTGGTGTATCACGACTTGCCTTCTTTATAATTAGCGTGTAGGTACCTAACTCTTCGTAATTACATAAAAATTTTCGTTTTCATTTTTTCTTAAAAAAGTTGGATTAATTGGGTAAACTAATTCTTTTCTTTTAGAGTCTTAACATATCTCTTGCGGAGTTTTACAACAAAGTACACTGTTCCTAAGGCTAATATACACCAGAAACTACTGAAAAAGACTGTGTACGTGATTACAGTTGGATTGTTCTCAATGATGCTACCAAGTATGAGTGGGTAGATGGCTGCCACTCCCGAGCCAAACACCAGCATAATTGCTCCAACCACGCTTGTAAATAGAAGATAACGCTCAGCGTATACGAAGTAGGTAGGATAAACTGTGGAAAATCCCACCCCTAGCAAAGCTGCGCCTACCCAGAGCATCGTTACTGAATCGTTAGACAGAATCAAGATGATGGAATTCCCGATTAGAATAAGCGTCAGATTCACAATCAAAATTCCAAGAGGAGGTAATTTCAAAATGGCAACAACCCCAAGTGCTCGACCACCTGCGTATGCTCCTGTTAACCCCGTTAAAATCCTTGACGCTGATCGCTCGGAAAGGGCGAGGTCACTTTTCTGGGCATAGGTGGACATGAACTGGAAAGTGCTCACTTCCATCCCTTGAACAGCTCCAAGGAATATTGCCGATAGGACAATTAACTTGATTTTAAAAATCTGCCTTGCTCTTTCACCCAGAGTTTTTTTTCCTGAGCCTTCTTCTCCTTTTTCCTTTGCATCCTCATCCCCTACGAAAGCGTCGAGTCTACCCTCTTCCAGCGGTGGTGGAAAATACGGCGAGAAAATGATGAGCAGAATTTGGGACAAAACTGCAGAAGATACAAACGCTGCAATAATTATGAACGGTACGGTCAATTTTGATTCATCCGCATCCTCTCCAATTTCGGTTGTGGTTCCATCAGACTCATTTTCTGCTCTCGACTTATTTGAGAGAAAGGGGGTTATAATTAGAGATGGTAAAATTGTTCCGGCGGCGTAAAAGAAATGCTGAATTTGTATGAAGACTCCTGCTTCTTTCTGCCATATTTCTATAACCCAGACGATTTGAGTCCCATCGTAGGCCCCGAAACAAATACCAGCAAAGGCCACGTTTGCGAGGAATACGGTTAGGTTGGGGATGAATGGGATAAGACACATTGAGAGAGCAACTCCGCTGAGTAAGATTATCGCTCCCACCTGGCGTTTCAGGAAATTGTAAATAAATCCACCTGTTGAACAAAGGATGACAAGCCTGAAGTTAATTTTTCAAAAACATTTCGTTTAAGAGGATGGTATTCTTTAAGGCAAAATATTCTATTCCTCTAGAATCAAAAGGCTATGTGTCGGAAATGGTTCGACTCTAGGAAACATCCTATATCCATGTACAGCCCTGTTAACCCTACCCCCTTAACACACCTACCAACTAGGTGTGTTTTGGAAACTAGCTCCCGGTTTCCAAAACACACGTAGTTGGTAGGTGTGCGTAGGAGGGGGCGCGGAGGGGTTACAGGCCTCTATATCGATATACTTGGATGTTTTGCGTATGCTTTCTCTGGAAACCCTTTTTTATCTCTTTCATATAGTATTCCTTAAGGGAAGAAAAATAAAAAATCAAACCACCGTCTGTAGACGTAAGTTAAGTCAGCAGCACACTCGGAAATCGTTTTCAACACAGAGGTTTTCGGTTTCCGACAAAATTGTTTCCAGTCTTATAGGTTCTTTTCTTACTCGTCAAGCCTCCTACCAAATATCCCACCGTGAGAGCAGTAAAAACCCTAGACACTTCTGCCGTTGTTGCTTCATACTTGACTTCAAGTGCTGTTGATATTGGTCCGTAGGAAGTGTGAGCGCAGCCCTGTTTTACAAAATTAACCCAATTAGTCATCATTTCGAATTGATTGTAATTCTTCATGGAGTGTGGTCCAGAAATTAAGCGTTTGTGAGCAATATACTAGAATTCAAAACTTGCCTTACGATATAATTGCTGCCATAATTTTGTAAGAAATAAACCCTGCAAACACGGGAGTATGTAATAGCGCGAGCGTAAGTATGCAGATGTACGCAAGTTTTCTGAAATTTTTATAAATTTGTGACGTTTTTGAAAATGTTAATCAATTTCCCAAGTTTTCTGAAATTTTTATGAATTTCTGACGTTTTCTGAAACCTTTATGAAATTCTGACGTTTTTGAAAATTTTTATGAAATTCTGACGTTCTCTAAAATTTTTGTGAATTTAGGGTGTACCCGGTGTATATGACATACGCACATATGCACATATACACTGTGTATATGTGTAACACATATGCACCATATACACATATGCCCCATATACACATATGGGCCAAAAATCGAAAACTTTTCAAACTACACTGATCGCTATGAAACTTAATAGTGAACATCTAGGGACCCTAAACGACTCTCCTACCAAAAATCAATTCGATCCAATCATCCGTTACTGACTGAGATATACGCGTCCGGACGGACGTCCGGGCTAACACTGCACTCACTTCAATAGCTCGCACTATTAATAAAAAAGCACTGAGCAAATACGCCTCAGTATATAGGTACCAGTGCTCTGTGTTATTTTAAGTGAATCTCATATACAAGGGGGGTTTTTGAACCTGAGTCAAAAATGATAGTTCCGAATTTGAGAGTCGAACTCGAATATGGAGGTTGCTCTCCATTTTTATGAGCACGAATCCCAAACGACTCAGATATTATATTCCAAGTTCCAGAATTAGAATGATTCGGTCCTGCATTCTAAATGATATGAAAAAACCAAATTTGGTTTTACGTGCAGTCTCCGCTTGCCCTACGGATCGAATCTTGAACATTCAGGATTATGGCCATTTTTTGAATTTTGAAACACTCGAACCAGGAACTTGGAACTGGATATTTTGGTTTTCAAATCCTTCAAACTTCGCGCATCTTGCTCGCATTCATCGCAAGCAGATGTTCTTTTGGATGTCTGAGGCGTTCCAACAAACGAAGAGGCAGTCGAAACATATTGCTAACTTACAAATGCAAAGTTTCCAAGGTAGATTGCAAACGTAGTGAGCAGTTTTATTCTTCGTGGCAGTTCGCGGCTCTCCGTTCTTAAGCTAATACTTTCTTCCTTCATCCTGGATTTGTTAGCTGGATGAAAGGGAGTGCCCAGAAGCTTCCTTGTACTTGCTCCCCTGTCTCCTGTAGTAAACTACTCGTGTCAGGTTCAAGATGCAGCGATATTCTTTATAGGAAAACCCATCCACGTGTTATCTTCCTACTTGAACTGCATAACCCAATCAACTTCACAATTCTAATCAGACTGATGCCCTATTGAGTATCCCTTCGAAATGGCAAAATTTTCAGTTTGATCTTACCGAAATACGAGATATGTGGTCACTCACCAGTCCAAATGATTTCCCTATCTGTCAAATTCTGACAGCTAGGTAAAGGGATATGATGCTGTCTCAAACTCCGGCTCATGACAGAAAGGGTGGTTTACTCGAAGGAAAGTATTATTACGAATTTTATATGTGAACAGTTTTTTAGTTTTGAACGCATACATTTAAGCTGCTTTCCAAAATACCTTTAATTCAGAACGAATTACGTTGGGAGTCGTTCAAAGTTAAACTCAGCAAATAGACATTCATTCTTTAGTGCAACGGCGGTTTACTCCTGGAAAGGTTCGTCCGCGAGCCGAGCTGGCCCGCGAACAAGCTCAGCTCGGTGCTCATTTCTAATGCGGCCACCAAATAATTATTTTTCTAATTTTGGAATTTCAAGTGTTGTGGAAGGATGTGACTCATCAACCTTCAGTGCTCCACTAACCTTGTGAGTGATCGGCGGAAGGTAATCTCTGAGATCTGCCAGGGCTTATTCTACCGAGATGTTCAACTAACTAAGAAGATACGGAGAAAGTCAGTCAAGTGGGTGGCGGGCAAAAAAATCAAACGGACAGTCGAGTTGTGCATGGAATTTTTTTTATTGAAAAGAAGTAAGGAGAACGGAAAGAGGAATTCTGCTCTGCGATTTCTGCTGCCCGTAAACATTTTTCTCAGCTCCTCCTGCGTGGACTGACTTTCTCCGTATCTTTCTTAGCTGAACATCTCGGTATTTGCACTGAATTGCGTCACATTAATTCCATTATTTGTATTTCTAAGTTTCGTTTTCGGCTTTGTGTTTTGTTTTTGCTGCTCTCATGCTCCCTTCTGCAGGTCTAAGTATTCTTATTTTAGAATTGCTGCTCTTGCGTCGCGCTTTATCTTGCACATCCGAAGATTTTAGTGGTAGCTCCCCCCCCCCCCCCTTCTCCCCGCCAAAACTGGCAAAACATCCAACCTCTACTCCCNGCCCCCCCCCCCCCCCCCCCTTCTCCCCGCCAAAACTGGCAAAACATCCAACCTCTACTCCCCGGAACTGAGCAAACGCATCCAAAGCAGTTAATCATGCTGACTGATGTCTTGAAATTTCGATATTCACCGAAGCCAACTGAAACAGGATGTGACCTTCCGAAAAATTCGCTAAGAAAAGCTTAAAATGAGACTCTCTACTTCTTGTGTAAACCTTCTCTCCATACTGTTCGAATTCCCTTGTGAAAAAATTCAAGGTTAAACAACGGAACATTATAACTACCTTTGATTTCAGTTTTTTTGATAGCGCGACAAAAATTTATCGTGCTTCCAATGTCTGGTAAAATTCAACCCCCAATGTAGCAGTGGGACTTCGATTCCCCGAGTGGGAATTCACAGTATCTAGTATCTAATCAGAAGCTGTTCTAAACAAATAAAAGAAATGTTGAACAATGTTGAATCAACACTAAAAAAAAAGCGAAGGAGAACTTCTCTTATTAATAGCGCGAGCGCTATTCATGCGAATGCATTGTTAGTCCGGATGATTAGTGGTGATTATCTCAGTAACGGTTAGTCGGATTGACTTGATTTTTGATATGAGAGTTCCTTAGGGTCCCTAGTTGTTCACTATAAAGTTTTATAGCGATCGGTGAAGTTTTAAATATGTTCGATTTTTGGTCACATGTGCATATACCGTAAATGTTCTAATAGAAGCCGGGTTCTAATAGAAGCCGGGGTTCTAATACAAGCCGGGTCCGCAGGGCAAATTCTAAAATAGAAGTCGGGTCTCTAATAGAAGCCGGGTCTCTAATAGAAGCCGGGTCTCCAATAGAAGCCGGATCTCTAAAGCTTTATTAATTCAGGCAGTAGCGTTTGGGGAGACTTTGAGACATACATAGCAAGTTCAAGCGCGCTGTGGATGATGTGGGTTGAATAGAAATATCCGTCACTCGTTGCTTTTGGAAGAACTGGGGTCAATTAAGCGAAGATCATTTGACCTCCAGTAATTTAACCGCAATTAAACTAGCTAAAGAGAAATCAGGGAAGCAGCAGGTAGACAGCTGGGAGTCAACACTATGGAAATCCGCGAATAGAAAAAATTGGAACCTAAGCACCACCATTACCCTGGATGCTACGAACGGGACCGAATCAAGTACCGGTTGGCTGAAGAAATTTCTCAAAATTTCATTTCTCATTGCATTTCTTAAACCTAACAACCATAGCTCGGAAAAAATCATCACAACTATTTAAGAGAATTGTTTTTTTGATTACTTTCGTCAAAGAAGAAATTTCTCAAAATTTCATTTCTCATTGCATTTCTTAAACCTAACAACCATAGCTCGGAAAAAATCATCACAACTATTTAAGAGAATTGTTTTTTGATTACTTTCGTCAATACAATTGTGAGAAGTTAAAATATTTCCCAGGCCCAAATCGTACAGAGGGACTTCTTTTTGTTTCGAAACGTTGAGCAATACCACCATTGGGCCTATGGGTCCAAAGTCAATTGAACTGAAGTCAACTGGCAATTTAATTTTAGGCCCTATCAAAAAAAGCTAATACTTGATTGGATTAAATCGGCATGGGACTCACTTCCGTAGCAGGCCATTCGGAAACCTCTTGAATTGTGCGCTAAAAACAGCTACTGTTGCGTCTTAGGATAGCGAAATTCACTGAATAAACTATTAATTAGTTTTAGCTATAGGTATGGATTCACGAATTTTTTCATCATTTGCGCGTCAAAAATTTCTCAAAATAAATTGAAGCCGGGTCTCCAATAGAAGCCGGGTTCTAATACAAGCCGGGGTCTGATAACTCAATATTTAAATAGAAGCCGGGGCTTCTATTAGAACATTTACGGTAGGCTTATTGTGCATATGTGTACATGTGTATATGTGCGTATGCGCATATGCCATATACGCTCGGTACACCCCCATATACACCAGGTATGACCACATATACACCAACTAGATCCGGTACACCCCCGTATGAGTAAATTACTCTTAAATGAGTAAGCTTGCTCTTAAATGAATAAACTACTTTTAAATGAGTAATATCGGTAGACGGTAAACGGTACAGCACCATGTACACCCGTGTTTGCTCGCGCTATTCTATACTCCCGTGTTTGCACGGTTCGTTAATTAAACACGCCATCACATTGACTAGGATTACAAAGGAAAATCAACTAAAGAGCTGCCACGAAACCAGCTGGAATTCCCCAACGACGTGATTTACTTATTTCGGATTAAATTCTGTATACGGCGTTCAAGCTGTTCTTGCATTCCGCAAAAGAAAAACGACCCTAAAGTTCGACTGTCTTTCTTTGCGATTCTCTTTAAAGGTGCACCTCTGGATAGCAAAGGATTGGACTTCACCCAATAATTTTGCAAACTGCCGTAACACGTCAAAGGACACCGGTGCATTAACATTACGAAACCCACGCCTGCTCAAATCG
>JABASM010000500.1:0-22073 GCA_019776545.1 Brachystomella parvula
GAGTTTGATTTTTTTTGTGAAGAAAATGCTCTTCCCAATGCTAAATTCTTAAACTTGGTTTGATTTTTACTTTTTAATTTTGGTTAGTTTTTAATCAATTTCGCTTATTCAAGCGATGTAATTTACAATGTTAGTTTGTTCGAATTCTCCGAATTTATCTTGTTTTTTTTTCATTCACATACGAAAAAGCTGTAATGAGGGTCAAAGTGGCACCGGTCAACTTTGCAAGAGGTGCAAAACTCATTGGAAAAGCCTCGAGGGAATTTTTATTCATTCGAAAGAATGCGAGTTTCACCTGAGAGCGGGAATGCACTTCTGGAGTGCTGATTCAAACAGAGAAATTCAAGGAAAAGCGAACGGTAAAAACGGTTTTTGGATGAAAAGTGCGTTGGAAAAGCGATTAATCACAGTGACTGTAAAAATTACTTTTGACTACAGAAATTAAGTGGTTATTAAGTGATTCGACTGTAGGCAGTTCCATTATTATTGTCCTGAAATGCAGTTGTTATTCTTATCCATTTACCGTTAAAAATAGAGCGGAAGAAAAGTAAGTCTGTTCATGACTGGATTCTGTCTCAAAGATTTATAGCACATTCATTATTCCTTTGCCCTGTGAATTAATGATATGGTCTTCCATTTAGGCGTGTGTCCATATAATTATACGTTTTTTTTCCAATTTCAGGTTGACAGCAGCGGAAGAAGGATTTCCCTCGGCCCCTTGGTTTTGAATTGATTGCAGTCATTTTGGAAGTGCTCGTCCACGATTAAGCCATGGCCACTCTGTCAGCGGCTCAAGGGCTCACTTTGAGTCAGCCCGGGACTCAGTCCATTACTGTCTCTGGGATTTCTACTACTGGAGGTCTGACGACCCTTACCATACCATCAACCTCGACCTCTAATGTCCAGTGGATGTCTACGAGACTAAAAGTGGAACCTGGCGTTCAGAACCCTTCAACCACGAACCTAATACAGCCTTCTGTAGTGAACAGTCATGTGGTGGGGAACAGTGTGGCTGTTAGTGCTTCTGGTGTTGGAAATACAGGGCAAGCGTTAACATTGGATTGTTATGAAGATATGTTCAAGGAAATCACTAAGAAATTGTATGGGAGTGAAGATTTGGCCTTAATGGCGGATGGGGATCCCAACGCTACTGGAAGTATTATCTATGAATCTGATGCTTTTCGTACGGATCCTAGCGGTGCAATTACTTTTGTTAATGCAAATGGCCTTCCACCCGGTACTATCGTTATTCAAAGGAGAATACCGGACGATAAAGGTAAACAAAACTATATCTTATGAATTGTGCCCGTTTAATTATTAGTGTATCTGCTCCAGAATCATCATTTTAATTTTCCGGCCCTGGCCATGTTGAACGAAGCGATAATAATAAATGAGAATAAAAACCACTCTCATGCTCCTCAATGCTTAGCTTCCCGCGTGTCAAACAACGAGCTTTTATGAATGACCCCACCTGTTGAAGCAGGGTCATTCCTACATAATCTTGTTTATCCTAAATGACCGGTAGGCAGAATCTTTGCAAAATAATTCATGTAATTTTATTAGAAAAATAGAAGTTCATGCTCAACCTGCCTTACTCAAACGGAAAGCTAATCATACAAAATAATTTCCCCAGTTGTAAACTTTAATTTTTCGTTGTTTTTTTTTTAGGGCTATCCCAAGCGGAGCATATCGCTTTGGCTACCTCCGTCCCAAGCACGCCATTCCTCGAAGAGAGATGGTTTGAAAGCGACAGCGCGTTAAATTGGACTACCTCCAAAATCGCTCGTTACAACCCTCTCCAGAAGGTTTTCCGGTGTGTGGATTGTGATTTTGTAGGATTTTTATCCCGCGTCGCTGAGCACTGGCTAGGGAACCATGCCAGTCTCCGTGTCTTTCAGTGTCCACGATGTCCTTATACCAGCGCATGGGCCCGTTGCGTCCGAATGCACCTTACCAGACAACACAATGAAGTCCTTACTGACAATAGTCTCTGGAAAGAAAATCCAGTTCTGGAGGAAGTAAGGAAGATTTTTAAAATTGTTTTCAGAATTTTTTCATTCCAATTGAATTCGTGGTTATCTCGATTTTTTCTAGGTGACCAAATTTCTAACTAGCTTAAAAATGAGGGTGGAGCTGAAGGCGGACTCATCATCCCCAGGAGAAAAACGGTACTTGTGTCAATTTTGTTCATATGCCACTGACCGTCTCGATCTATTTAATCGTCATGAAAATATTCATAGAGATGAGAAACCCTTCCAATGTTTCGTCTGTGAGAAACAGTTTAATCGGGCGGATCACGTCAAGAAGCATTTCACGAGGATGCACAAGGAGCACACCTACGACATCAACAAAATACGAAAACACATCACCAAATCATCAGCAGCTGGAGCTGGCCTTACCGTCCACCAGTTCAAGCAGGCGAAGACCCAACCCCAAGTCCACCAAGTTGTACAAGTCCACAATCAGGAAACAGGGCTCACCAACAATGCTGTCATTCAAATCCAGACAATACCTGGGTCTGATGGGCTTCTCCAGCAAATCCCTCAAATGGCATACTTCAGCTCACCACAGCCCATGGAAGGAGTACAGCAGATACAGACTGGAGGAGCAGAAGGGATGCAAGGAGTCGGTGGGGAGAAAAAGTCAAGTAAAAGTAATTTACTCAGTTTCCTATTTATTCCCTTGCACGGCCATGTTGAAACAAAATTGCTTTATAGGTGGGAAAGCAAAAGGTCAAAAAAAGAAAAAGCCGGGTGAGAAGATGTACTCCTGTTCCTACTGTCCCTGGCAGGGCGTCGACAACTGGTGTCTCAAGAGGCATTTGAATACCCATATCAAGCCTTTCCTTTGCGCTCTATGTGACTATAAAGCAGCGCGGAGTGAGAGACTGGCAACGCACGTCCTTAAAGTTCACAACAAAAGAGTCTGCCACAAGTGCTCCTTCTTGGCTGATGACCCTGAAAGCCTGTCACACCATATTCAAGATAGCCAGTAAGAGGTTTTCCAAAAAATATCCATTTGAGTTCGGGGGTTTTCGTATTGCTTATTCAAGCAAAGTATGAATATTGATTTAGGCTCCTGATTTATAATGGTTTTCGTAATTTTTTTTTACAGTCAAAATCCACTGGTGAAAACCGGCTATAATTGTAACGTGTGCCAGGAGTATTTTGAGCTTCGTGCTGATTTAGAGGCCCACGCCATTCTCGAGCATCAAAAAGTAATTGTCCAGTGTGACCTTTGTGACTTTCGGACGACAGACGAGTTGAGCATGGAGACACATCTGAGGGAGAAGCACAATCTGCAACCGGGAATGGGAGCAGTCGCAGCGGCGGCGGCTGCAGCTGCTGCTGCCGTTGGACAGCCCACTCAACAGGTGAACACTCCTTCAGCCTACCTTTAAATAAAGAAAATAAAAATCACGTTGTAATTTTTCTAATAAAGTTATGTAGCAATTTTTTGAAAAACATAACCTATTTTATAGCAGTAAATAATACCTAAACAGAGAATGATTTCTGAAATTATATTGCAGCAACAGATGGTGGTTTCACATCCTCAAGTGGTCCAAATCCAGCAGGAACCCATCCAAATGCCTCAGCTGGAGCAGAGACATGTTCACATCCCTCCACCGCCACTGCAGCACCATGCTCCGCAGCAGGAAGAGGTTGTAATCAAGCAGGTGAATTAACTGCCCCTTGAAATGTTTTTTCCTTCTCCTTTTTTCTGAGGATTTTAATCATTTTCTCATTTTGATCCAGGAACAAGATATGGAGGTAGATATGCAGTCCTACCACATAGACGAGGCGATTTCTCATGTTCTCGCCGCTCAACCTGAAGCCGAGACTCAGAAAGAAACAAGGACTTCCTGTGACTTTTGTGGTTGTGAGTTTTACGACGAGGAGTCCGTGAAATGGCATCAAAAGGGCCACGAACTCCGTAAACCCGAACCCCCAGAGCTCAGAAATTCGAAGGCAATCTCGCGTCTCTACACCTGTAGTACCTGTTCTTACAATTCCACTACCAGTCAGACGATGATGCAGCATCAACGCGTCCACTCCGGGTTTGAGGTCGTTTGCAGGGCAGAGGGATGCAGTTTCTCTTCCGCCTTTGAAAATATCCTTAAGGAACATATTCATGCGGCCCACTGTAACGACGTCCATATGATACGGTAAGACTGATGAAATATTTCTTCCGTGTTAATGAAGCTCCTACAAGGGGAATGTATGACATGCGTATCGCGTTCAGAGAATTCCGAGATATGCGGAAGCTAGTTCCCGAAAAAGGTCAATTCTACTGATTCTAACTTGCGCAATCTTTCTATTATTTCAGGTGCCCGCACTGTGCATACCGAATCGTTTCGCTCGTTGACTTCACTTTCCATTGGAGAATCCACCACTCGAGTGTCTGTAGCCTCTGTGTTGGAATCTACAGGGCAAAGTATGGGATGAAGGAACCAGACATCCATGACTTCCTCTTTCGAACTCCGTACGAAGTACTTGAATTCAAAAAATCAGATTTGGATGGTGACAATCCCGACCCCCTTGGAAATCACCACCCAGAAGGTGAACCCCTGGCAAAGCGTCCGCGAGAAGAGCTCGACTCCGTATTCTCCAGCATCTCCAATTACTTCAACCGCCCCAGCATCAGTTTTCTCCCCAGAGCCATTGATATCACAGTGATGAACCTCAAGCCCCCAGTGGACACGATTTCAACTCCACGCCGGAGAAAGAAATTATGGGAGCGGAAGTTTGATCGAAGAAACACAAGGGAAAAAGTACTCCGCTACACGATTCGACGACTCATAAATACAAATAAGAATTACTCCGTCCCTCTCCTGCTGACTAGGAGGGGAGAAGGGAGGAAGTGCTTCCAGCAACAATGTAGATTTGGGAGGAGGATCCGATACACCCGTCATAGCACTTATCTTCTCCACCAATCAAGAGTCCATAGAAAGCCACGGGTAAAATGTGAGAAATGTGATGCCTGGTTTCCATTCCTCTACAAGGCACTCCTTCACCAGAGAAGGCACCACTCAGAATCTCAGCCCAGAGGTAAAATGGATCCGAATTTAAGGCAAGATATGCTCAATCACAACAACAACAACCTCCCACCAAGGCTCGCCTTCAAACAGGAATTCTAAGATTCCCTACCTTACTTTTTTAGAATTAGAAATTGAGGATCCAGTCCAGTTAAAAATAATTGTTGTACAAACTGGGAAAAGCTTTAGTTTTTTTACATGGTACATGCTATTATGGTACCTCAAATCAACCTACCAAAATCAAGTTCAATAGGAAGATGGTTGGATTTTTTGAAGGGTTTCGGTGAACGTGGACAAGAAAATTTAACAATCTATTCTCCGTTAAAAACTACGTAAATGACAGTGTATTTATTATTAGACAAAAAATTATATTTAGGGTTGATAACAAGGTTAGAGGATATTTGCTATTCCGAATATCATTAACTCTTCTGTTATGTGAAGGAATTTAATTACTGAGGAAAGGGAATTAGTTTTCCTTTCTCTACTAATTTAAAGTAACGAACCAAATTACTACGTCCTAGAAAAAATTAATAAAGAATGTTGGACCGGAATACTCTGTCACTTTATCCGATTTTTCATGAATTTCTGCTATAGAAAATCAAAATCACATAATTCACCGCATTTCCAGTGTTTTTCATTTTTTATTTTGCTTAAAAAAAGGCTTATTATTAAAGTACCCCTTTTTAAATAGTAAATGGACCCCTTTTTCAGATTCAGAAAAAATGAATTAGATAAGGGCATGGCAAAAAAGGGGTATTTTCTAATAAGGGCAATAAGGCAATTATATAAGGGGAATCTGAAAAAGGGGTCCATTTATAATTTAAAAAGGGGGGAAAGTAATTACAAGCCTTAAAAAAAAAGTTTTTTGTTTGTATTATAACTACTTTTCAAGGTTATTAGACTAACGCTTCCGCATTAATTTGCAGTTACAAGCAGGTGTGGCCAATTTGCAGAATTTTTATATTTTTTGTATTTGGTCAAAATCAGGGTTACCGAAATTTTTCCCGAGAATTAGGGCTTGGCTCTTGGGAAATGAGGTTAATCCGAATCGTGCATTTAATTTACTCACACACTTCACATTTTTATGCTTTCAAAACAATTTTTTTAAATACGATACACGGGAATGTAAATTGGCATGAAATTCTTGGACTCAAATAATTGGTCTTGCTTTCCTTTTTCTTGTGGGCGATTAAATTGATAGTAAAGCATTGACAGCAAAGGAAAGGAATGACAAGGTCTGAAATCCCCATACGGTAGTTGCCGAGCTTTCCCATCCGCAATCTAATTCGTTAACGAAAGCCTCAACGAGGGTTGTACCGACTTTGTCCTTGCAAACCACAGCTCGGAGGGAGTCCAGCATGGCGTCACATCGAATCGTATCTTCCCTGGGGGAGAGTGAGGTGATAGGGCATGTCTCCTCCATCCAGTGCCGAAGCCAAAATTCAATCCACCTGAAAATCAGTTAAAACTTCAGAGCTTTGTGAAACTTTCACTTTTCCAGCGAAACGATTACCCTGAATCACAGGAGCAGGACAGCTGAGTTTCAGCGTCCACACGTAGGTCAGATAGGAAAGTTACGAAGGGCTCAGGCCTATACTCAGCATTTGGATTTCCAATTACAGTGAGGATGGAATTGTTACCACTGATTTCTAGTTCAAGGTTCGTAGCAGAGCCAAGGTCCTGAAGAAGCCCTTCAGGAACTTCCATCATTCCGGTCTCTTCAATTCGAAGTTTTAGCCAGGGGCTTTTCACTTCCTATTTAAATCAAAGAACATTAAAATTTAGTTTACGCTTCGCTGAAATTTTCTAAAAATTGTCAAGCATACGTCTAAAGCGTCATTGGCAATGCTGAGGAGCTCAGACCCGGAAATCGTGATGTTTGCTAATTTCCAAGGAAGGTCGTGCGAGCGCAGCTCATCCATCATTCGCTGCTCATTTACCTAGGAATAAAATTGAAATCAAGTTTTCTCGATTAAAAATGGCTCGAGCAAAAAAAATTTATTACCTTAAGATGAAGTGCCTGGAGGCTCTCAATGAGGTAAACATAGGTTGATGGACTTTTGAGATCTTCATCATCCATCGGTCCAAGTTTTAATTTCTTTAGACAGTTCAATGAAGAAAATGTTCCGATCTGCGACGAAAGAATAAAAAAAAATAAAAGCGAAAAATAAAAAAAAGCGCAAGGCATTATATTACGCCTTGCGCTAATATAATGCGCAATATAATGCTCCTTCTCATAACAAGTAGCATGCATTCGTAGCGATTCATGAGCATTTTAAAGACAGTTTGAGTATATGTTTCCGAAATTCAAACGTCAAAATTAGAAAATTCAAAAATTTCAATAAAATTGAAGGTTGAAGCTGGAAGGTTGAAATAATGGGACGGAAACGCGACTGCAATCCGAGCAAAGGCAGCACAAACTATAAATTGCGGTAATAAATGAATTCCCATTCTTTGCTGCGCTAAACGCATGCGCGTTCCTTTTTTGGTTGTTTTTCAGGAATCCAAGTTATATACTCTGCTCAATTTTTTACCTGTATAAGTTCGAGAGGTAAGTCCGAGACATCCAGCTCATGGAGTCGTTCCAATTGGAGGAAGCTATCATTGGAGAGCAACCTAATTGGATTAGCCTGAATGAAGATTGAGGTGAGCCGTGGTATAGTGTGCCAAATCGTATTGGGTGCAGCGGGTACTCCGTTCCTTGAAATATCCAGTGCACGTAGTGTGGAGACATTTACCCCGAAATTAGTTGGCAAATACGTGAGTGCATTTCCGCTGACATTGAATATCCGAAGTTGTGAAAACTGCTCAAAATCAGGCAGGCTGTCAAGTGACATATTCCCCACATTGAGATGAAGGAGATGATTCTTGATGACTTCGAACCAGCGGACAGACACTCGTCCCAGCGGATTTCCTGACAAGTCCAAGTAGTCCAACTCACTCAGTCCGTCGAACGTTGCCTCTGCTATGACTAGAATACGATTATTGGCGAGGTTAAGCCATCTTAACTTAGTGAGCGGTCCTAGCTGCGTTGGACTCAGAGTTGAGATATCGTTTCCGGAGAGATCCAGTCGGACGAGCGTAGAATTAATTCGACCAAGAGCGAATTCAGGGAATCTTACAAGTAAATTCCGACTCAGATCCAAAATTTCTATTTTTGTATCCTTGAAGAGTGAGTCTGTGAAGGAGCGGATCCGATTTCCACCGATGTTAAAAACTCTGAGGCTAGAGCACCCTTCGAATAGGTCAGGCGTGATGTCACGGAGGTTGTTGTCGTTAAGGTTAAGGATCTGAATGGACTGCGTTCCGCGGAAGGTGTCATAGTCGAGGGATTCGAGGCGATTTTGCTGGAGGCGAAGGGTTTGGAGGAACTTCATACCGTCGAGGTGGAACTTGGACAGATTTTGAAGCTTGTTGTGGGACATATCCAATTCCAGGAGTGTATTTCCTAAAGGAGTGAAGAAATATGGAGCGATGATGGAAAGATTATTGAAACTCAGGTCAATTCCTTCGATTGAAGAAGATGAGAGTGGAATTACGTCCTGCAAAAATCAAAAATTAAAATGCGAAATAAATTTCAGTGCTAGCCAGCCGACAAAGCCTTGCTTTATAAAAAGTAGGGAATTAGAATTAGTATTTTTTTCAAATTATACAAATATTTAAAAAATTCAAATGATCAAAATATTCTAATGCTCAAATTAGAACACCATATTGGAGCAGGCAAAGAAATTCGACGCAAGGAAAAATTCAAAGATCAAAAATTTAAATAGTATTTTACAATCCTAATCCAAAAATATGAATGCGAAAATTCGAAAATTCAAAGAAAACTCAATCCAATTGAGAACTGGAATTACAAAGTTCAGATTAAAAATTCGAATTCGAAAATTCGAAATCCAAATCCAAAACTTCAAAAATCTGAATTCGAAACTGCATTGAGTCTGAAGTTCAAACTCGAAAAAATCGCAAAAATTTCGATTCTCAAATTCGAAAACTTCTCAAAAATTCAAGCTCCATTCAATTCCTGAGCATCTTAAAATTCGAATTCGATTATTGTTCAAAATTCAGCAATTCGAAATCAAAAATACCTAGTACAAAACTGTACACCGCCTTCATCGGCATTTCCTGAGAAAGTAGTATCTCACCGGAGCATGGACCTCCACTTTTTGTGTTTCATTTTCTCCATGCCCGTGTCCATCTTTGGCGACGGCTGCTGAGGATGCTTTCAGTTCATAAATATAATTATGGCTAACATCAATCCTGAAATGAGAAAGCGTCCCAATCTGCTCGAAGGCCTGGATATTACAGTGTCCTTAGCTTATTGTGAGAGAAGTCAATCCACTGTAACTTTGGAATATTTTGAAAAGTCTCATCCTTCAATTCCCTCAGTTGATTTCCGGCAAGATTAAGAATCCTCAAATTCGTCAAATCTAAAAAAGCTCTCGATTCCAAGGTTTCCAGCAAATTCTCATTGAGTTGAATCATTTCTAGGTCTTTGAACCTGTAGAACGTTTCCGTGTATATTTTTTTTAGTCGGTTGAATGAGAGAAACACCCGGTGGAGATGGGTCAAGGGTTCAAGGAGGTGAGGGCTGAGATCCTTCAGAGAGTTGAAACGTAGGTTCAAGTATGTCATTTCAGAATTTTTGAGAAAGCTTTGCTCAGGAACGGAATGGAGTCCATTTCCACTCAGATCCAATTCCTGGATTTTGTTTAATTTTTCCCAGACGAGTGGTGAGATTGTTGTCATGCGCAGGGCGGCATGGAGCCTTAGCTTGTGTAATGAATGGCCGACGTGAGCGAAGGCCTCATTGTCTATTCTGTTGATCCAGTTGGACGAGAGGTCGATGACCTTGACACCTGGAATGTGTCGGAAGGCGTCATTTTTTATGGTGTTGAGTTTACTCCGTGATAACCGAATTTCTTCAACAGCCGAACCGAAACCCTCAAAAACTTCTGGTGAGAGTGAATCAATTTGAGAATGGGCACTCAGGTTGAATTTCCTTAAGTTTCTCATTGTTTTCAGTTCTGGGAGTGGGACAATGGAGAGCCTATCGCCAATTAGACTCAATTTCTGAAGCGTGTAGCGCAAGTGATCCAGTTGATTCGGGTGGAGCATAATTTCGTTCTCATCCAAATTGAGAGACTCTAATTGGTCGAATCCTTGGAATAATTCAATGGAGAGGTTTGAGATATTGTTGAAGGAAAGGTCCAGCTCCTGGAGTGAGGATTGGAGACCGTGGAGCGCAGCATGATGGACATGGGAGATTGAGCAGTGAGATAAGTCCAAGATCCTCAGCCTCAGTTCCTTAAATGCATCTTCCTCAAGAGTCGTGAGTGGGTTGTACTGGAGTGATAGGGTGAGTAGGTCTTCTATGTTTTGAAAAGCAAAGGGCTCTAGCGTGTGGATTTGATTTCCATCAAGCTTGAGATACTCCAGATGAAGTTTCCCACGGTAAAAGAGCGTGTCGTATGTTGAGGTAATTAAATTGTTGGACAGGTCTAGGAATTCAAGCTTGAGCCCGGAGAGACTCTCAAATGGGATTTTACGAAATAGGTTTGCAGAAAGGTGAAGATGCTTGAGGGTTTGGGGTTCCTGCAGAAAGGCTGAGCCCTGTATGGTTCGCAGGCTGTTGTGACTCAAGTCAAGACGTTCCAGTTTTTGAAAACTTGCAAAAGTGCCCTAAGGATGAAAATAAAAAAATGTAAATTTTTGAACAGAATAACGTAATTACACCGACATAAAAAATTAATTAACAACTGAATAGCACAAGCAGAAAGTTTAGCGCACCGGCAAAGTAGTGCTCATTTAATCGATCGCTTTTAATCCTGCTTGAATCGCATTTTGGCCGCATTTTGGTGGCATTCCAATCTCATTTTTTGGAATTTTAATCAGCAGTTATTCCCAGAAGTTCTTGAAATTTTTAGAAACTGAAAAGGATTTAATTTAATTTCCCTTGTTAAACTGAAATTTTTTCAAATTATTATGAAGTTTCAATTTTTTTTAACTCTAAAAAATGCTTGAAAAGCTGTGACATTTTAGATTTTTTTGAAATTTTGTTACAGACAGATATCCTATAGTAGATGGCCAGGGGCCTCGGGGCAAAAAAAATGTACCGCCGTCGTCGGTGGGAAAAAAGGATCGATGTGAAAACAGAGATAAAATTTTTAGCTAGTAGTTTTAGATGTTCAGCGTTCCTTTCTTTGGCATTGAATTTTGTTTACAAAAAATTATAGCGCGCTTACATCTGGTATGTAGACAAGTAAATTCCCTGCTAGGCTGAGGCATGTCAGTGATGCATGTAGTCCTTCAAAATCCTGTCCCTCCACATCAGTAATCTGATTCCCTAGAAATCAATTTTATTTTTCTTCACATTCGGAGGCAAAAAAAAATTAAGCCAATTACACCGGCAATGAATCTTACATCCGAGGTTGAGTAGTTTTAGCTTGTTGAGGCGTCGGAGAGCTACGCTCGGAATCTGGGTCAAATAATTATTCCGGAGATCCAATTCCCAGAGGGATTTTTCTAATCCAATCAAAGACTCATCACCAATGGAATTCAACTTGTTATCACGAATTTCCAAACGCCAGAGTGCTAGAAAAAGAAAAGATTTTTTTTAGACTCTCACTCAGAAAATACGAAATAAAAACTGCAGGCCAGTATGAGTTCAATACAACTCACCAGACCCAGTGAGCTGCCGATCTCCCAAGTAATCCAATTCATTATCAACCATGGACAGAACAAAGGCTCGGCTGGTTTTGAGTGTTGGCGGTATATTTCCGAATGGAACTCGATGACAGGAAACAATTCCAAAATCCGTTGGCCCCGGATTTGAGCACTTGCAGAGGGGATTAAAGGAGCACGGCGGGTAGTCATCCAGGACAGTCCCCAGTTGGCCCTTGGCCATATTTGGTCCCATGGATTGAAACGGAAATGCTTCTGCTCTTACCATATACGCCCATGTCATAAGCCCCAGTGTCACAAAAAGAAAAAAATATCCAACTCGAAGAATTTGAATCTTAAAAGTTTGAAAAAAAAAGTTTGTGATAAAAGAAAAACTAATGGCTTCAACTGGAAGATGTCTTACCTCCGGTGGGGTGGACATTTTTTTAAAATCACTTGACGATAATAAGAATAATAAGTTCTTCCGGTGGCCGTAGAGCCAAAGAATTAGGGTTTAACGGAGCTACAGCCACGAACAAAGTGAGACCCAGACCATAATTGTTTAAGACCATGGATACTTGAACGGCTTCCTTAGAAATCCAATTAGGAGTGGAAGGAGACGCGGAAAAAGGGAGGGGTTCATTTTGATGGTTGACATAATAACGGAGAGAATCCGCAGAGAGAATGACGTTATGCATTATTCCAGAGAATCCGAAACCAAACATTTTATTTCCTGACTCCACACTTTTATTTTTTGATAGAATAAGCGAAAATATAAAAAAAATGTCCACGTGCGATTTGGATACTTAATCGGAGATGGCGATGGCATCAGGGAAGGGAACTGCCTCTTTGTCCAGGCGATTCTGCCGCTTCTTATGAATCATGCGCTTGTGGCGTTGCAGGCAAAGCTAATCGTCGTTTAGGATTCAATGGAAAACTAGAAAACCACAATGGGAAATTAATTTAAGCCAATAGACTGCGACTGCCGAACTATAATAATAGGCTCGTTATTCTTCGTAATCATACTACTACTCGAAAATAGTGCTTCTTCTTGGAAGTATCTGTCCGGCTCTCTCCATGGCAGCTTGGAAAACAGCACGACATGATGGTGTCGGTGGACGGTGTAATATATGTGCAAGGTGTACGTGCACAAGCGATTGTTGTATCGGCACTACAGTGACGGCAATCGGCAATAACGGCAGTGACGAAGAGCTGTGGAAAATTACACCCAAGCGAGCAGCCTGGTGTACAGTGAAGTATAGAATCTTTAATTTACTTAAAACAAAAAGTTAAGGTAATTAATTAACGTGAGAAAATTAATCATTGTACACAGCAAAAAACCTAATCACCAAAAAGGATTGAACAATAGAAATTCGGGAGCAATTAAAAACATGTAAATAGTAGTACATTATAGTAAAACACGATCTACGTAAGAGCGATCCGTAGAAAATACCGCCTTTGAGCTTTAAGATGGACTTTCTTGCAAGATCTACAAGAAAAGAACTTATGGATAACTATTGCACCGTAGAACAAAAGAAATTAAGGCACAGTCTCTTCATCGGAGATAACGATGATGGGAAAGGCGTCAGGGGTGGAAATGGCCTTACTGGCGATATTTTTATCCTCCTGATTTTTATGAATTCTGCGTTTGTGACGCTTCAGGTACTTCTGCTTCAGAAATCTGAAATGAAAAATTCAGATATCAGTGAGCAGGTACATGTTCAGAAAAGCAAAGCTTAGTACGAAAATTCGATTGTTATTACCTGTTCGCACATATGTCACAGGGGTACGGACCTTCAACGGAATGAAGTAGTGTGTGCTTCCGGAACTTCTTTTCTGTAAAGAAACGTTTTCTGCAAGTGGGACATTCATAGGGCCTTGGTCTCTTCTTGGGTTTCTGCCCTTGAGCTTTTGGTTGCCTACAGAATTTCTTGTTACAGAGCACGCATTCAAACTTTTTGATCGGAGGAGGAGGTTTGTCCAGTTGAGGCGTGCCGTCAGCGTCAGTNAGGAGGAGGTTTGTCCAGTTGAGGCGTGCCGTCAGCGTCAGTTCCATTGTTCTCTTCCCGGGCCTTTAAATCTCCAATTTTATGAATTAAAATCAAGTGCGTTTTAAGTGATTTCTTGCTAGCGAGAGTCCTGTCACAGATGTGGCATTTGGGGGCGACGCGTCCTGTTTCTTTGGGATGGTGGAATGCTTGATGATTATTGAGCAAATGAGAGTTAGAACAGCCGTGTCCACAGATTTCGCAAACGTAGGGCTTGAAATTTGAGTGCGTGTTGGTGTGCTGTCTAAGATCCTTGCGTCTCACGAATCGCTTTCCACAGACCTCACAAACGAATTTGTCAAGATGAAGGGTCATGTGTTCCCGTAACTTCTTTTCAGCTAAGAACCGCTTCCCACAAGTTGTACATTCAAATGGCATCTCTCCCGTGTGAGTCCGTTCGTGGATCTGGAGTTTCTTCACGTTCGAGTAGGTTTGGTCACAGTAATAGCATTGGAAGACTGGAGCCTTTATCTCTGAAAGTTATATACACAAATAAATCAATTCAGCATTCTGAAGGTATCGACATGTGGTCCATGAAAGCGAAGGCCATAAAGCTTTGTTATCAAAATCTAAGGGGGCATAAATTGTTAACATCGGCCTCCGGACCATTTCCTGCCTTTTCAGTGTTCCAAAGCGGCTTTGGAGTCATTGCAAGTGAATTTGGAATTCCCCAACTGTCCGAGTAATCCCATCATGACTTCTGAATTTCTGATTTTTAATTTGGAATTTTGCTGAAAGCTGATAAATGCCTTTTAAGTTTGTAGGTTCTCATTTACAAAAAAATGGGGAAAAATCTAAAGCAATCTTGGAGACCCCTCCCCGGATCCGTCACTCCCATCTGAAACTCGGAGACCCGTTATGTTTTTGTCTAACAAAGAATTTTTTTTTTCGAAAGACCAACGCCATTCCAGACCATGGTTATAAAACACAGACTGTGTTGCTGAATAAATATTACAATTACCTTGTCCGTGAACTTTCTTAAGATGCTTCACACGGTTACGCTCCACGCCAAAAGACCTTTGACATTCTTTAACGGTGCAAGGAAAGGCTTTACAAGGATTGTTAGCTTCCCGAGTGGCGTACAGAGCAGCCAGCCGACCGTGGGCTTCAAGTTTGGCTTCCGTCACGAACAAACGGTTGCATTTCTGACAAGGAAAACGCCTGCCGATTTCTAAACACAAAATCCAAAAAAAATTCGTTTCGCAAAGTTTCTTCTGTGGAAATGACGAATTACCCCTGTGCAAAAGCTTATGACGGGTCAAGTCTAATTTTCTGCCAAAACTCTCAGTGCATCCCTCAAAAGTACAATGATTAAGCCGCCTTGGTCGAATCCTCTCCAGTGCGACCTTGATCACTCTCCTCAAGCCCTCATTAGTTCTCACGTAGGCGTGTTGAAACCCTGATCCGGAAATAGCCGGCGGTACTTGCGCTTGACTTTCATTTTTTCTTGTATCCAGAATCCCTGTTACTAGTCTTAATTGCTTTTTGGGTCTGTCTGCCAAGGTGTGGCTTTTCTCAGGCCTTTTTTCGAGTCTTGGCAGGGGCTGCACCCAGCCATTCCTAAGCGGAAAATCAGGATCCAAGGGCATTTTTACCCTATGGAAAAATTCCGGTAATGAAACGACTAAAGCTTTTATTGCACCCGAAAAAGGAACTCACGGTCTTCCCGTAGCTTTGTTCCTTCCATAGGTCTTGACTACGCTCGCTGAGAATTGAATGGCAGGAGGGCTGTTGGGCTGTTCATAAGGACCAGGAGGAGGAATATTCGGCTCTTCATCGTCAAATGTATCAAATATATCTGGAAAGATATACTCGGGGATGATTGGTACTGGCGCTCCTACTGTAATAAAACGTTTGATATAAATTACAGTTTGTTAATGTCTGGAGAAATTTTTGGTTTCCATTCACTTACGTTCTCTGAATTTCGTTCGCAGTTGCCTAACACTTGCAGAATCCCTATTTCCTATGCGGCTAGTGTATGACTGCCCATATCGAGATTCTGGATCCCTGTACGATTTGTGGCTCTCAATGGCAAGAGCATCGACAGTACGAACAAGATCACTCAGACGCTCTTGAATTTCAGCCAAACTCTTCTGCAGTCTCGATATTTTGTGAACCTTGTCATGACAGGAAAAGCAATACAGCCCTTCCTTCAGTGCATCGGCAACCAACTGTGGTGAGCAGGAGAATGACTGGAAGCAGGAATCTGCAATGGACTCGACGTCGGCAGCAGAAAAGTATTCGGCAGGCTGTAGGCAAAATAAACATTTCACCATTCCTGCAAATTCAATTTATAAGAACCCATGGAGGCGCAAAATAAAGTTAGCAATGCGCTACTATGTCCGTTGGCTTACCACTCAGCAAAGTTTCTGGTGGCCTAGCTCCGTTAGCACCATTTTCTACGGAAAGATAAACAGATTATTAGATGAGCAGATGAGATTACACAGGTTTTGAGAAGGAATTATTCTCCAAGTTGAAAGTTACGAAAACATGCCTTCCTCCAGGTCTACAATACTGATTAAGTCAGGCTCATTTCCCAGTCCAATCGATGTGATTAACTGCTTGCGCTGAGAAACTGAGAGGTACAGGTAGTAAGCAGCACGTATGATATTCCATTGAAATTCAGGTCCAACATCAGCGGGCAGCAGCAGATTGTCTTTGGCTGAGTCAACTTTTCAAATAAGAAATCCAGCATAAATGAAACTAAACTGCAACGTCGTCATGAGCAATGGAGCTATGAAAAAAACTCACAGACAATGACGAGTTCTGGGGAGGCAGGTCTGTTTGAATAATTAACAGCAGTGGAGTTATCAGGGTCAGGCCAAACAGGAACCGCTTTCCCAGAGAGTCGAACCTTCCCAAACTGAATCATGTCTTCCGGCTTGAAATGTCTGCTGCATACTCGACTATGAATATCCGGTGTCCAGTTGAATCGCAAGCCTGCCTTCCGTGCTACCATGGTCCATTCCAGTCGGCGTTTAGGTTTTGTCGGAAAGCTAGAAAAGCATAGAAAATTAAATTAGGCCAGTCAATAATACTATGGAACAAAGGCCTTTCTCTTCGTGCTCGTTCTTACCGAAAGTAGTGCTTCTTCGTAGAAGTATTGTTCCGGCTCTCGCCGCGGCAACTTGGGAAACAACAGCTCATTGTGTTTCAGCGAACAAGTGGATGAATGGTCTGATGTAGCCGTGTATGTACTTTAATCATTAACTTAAAATAAAACGCTATGATTAATACTAAAAGAGTATTGAGTAAAATTGTTTGAAAAACAGCTGAGAGGCTGAACAAAAGAAAACACTCTTTACCGCCGCCACGAAAGCTCGTTTCATGGCTTGGTTTCATAGGGATTGTGGTCAAATACTACATGGAACAATTAGTTATTAAATTAGTTAGTAAACTGGTCAACTGCCCAGCATTATTTACGATTGGCAAGGCATGAATTCGATAAATTAGTATTAATCGGAAAGCTACAACGTGGGGAGCGGCGAATCGTCATGGCCGAAATTCTGAAGGGAGGAGTGGGCCTCCACTTGGCCTTCAACGACCGTGTGGCTTGCCTGACTATTGTCTGACGTGGATTTCCTTTTTCCCTGTCGGTTGTCGTGAATAGTGTACTTGTGAAGGTCCAAGTAGCTCTTGGATGGAAACCTAAAATAAAATTCGACTTGTTATAGTTTTAGAAAAAAGTGAAAGTACGACGCTGAGAAAATATTATATAAAGGGCCAAAAACAGCGTGTCCACTGGGATAAATCCATAAAGCTTGAGAATATTACCTTTGGGTGCACTGATCACATGGGTAAGGACGCTGGTCCGAATGAAGGAGCTCATGATTCTTCAGTGTTTTTTTCTCAAAGAAACATTTGTAGCAAGTGCTGCACTGGTACGGTCTTGGCCTCTGAGACTTCTCCACATGGTGCCTATCATGGTGGACACGAGCATTTCGCTGAGTGCAGAATTTCTTGTTACAGACCATACACTCGTACTTCTTGATATTGAGGTGAACGGTGTCCGTGTGAACCTTACGACCACGGTTCGTATTGAATCCCATCCCACAGAACTCACAATGGAATCTTGGTTCTCCAATATTATGAGCGGAAACGAGGTGTTCTCTGAGTCCCCTGCTGGAAGCTAGAACTTTGTCACAAACGTGACATTTGGAGGGAGCCAGTCCTGTCTCCTCCGGGTGTTGACTTCCTTGATGATTGGTTAGATGTTGAGCAGTAGAGCAGCTATATCCACAGATTTCACAGACAAAGGGCTTGACACCTGTGTGTGTAGCGATGTGCTGCTGAAGAGCAGAACGTGACGCCGTTGGTTTTCCACAAGTCTCACATGCGAATTTCGAAAGGTGGAGAGTCATGTGTTGTTTCAAGTAAGAATTTGCCCTGAACCTCTTCCCACATTCTCCACACTGAAAAGGGAGTACTCCAGTGTGCATTCGTTCGTGGACACGGAGCCTCCATAATTTTGCTTCAGGAAATCGCTTATCACAGTAAGAACAGTTGTAAAATTCCTTTCCTATTCAAATGCATTGAAAAAAAGGGAAAATTCAAAGAAAATTTGCATGGAAAATATGAGACGCTTACTTTCTTCGTGAAATCTTTTCAAATGAAACCAAAGGCTGTCTTCCTTATCGAATGATTTGGTACAACCTTCAGCAATGCATGGAAAGGGTTTAGGATCGACAGACGAATTGATTGCCTTCACACTGGAGAGTCGCTGGGGGTCGCTGGCAGGTGGGTCACAAGTGCTTGTTCGCATGTGTTTTTTCCGACCAACGGAAGCTACTCTGTCTGTCTTATTAGCCTTATTTTTAGCTCGAACTCTTCTTTTCTTAGGCCTTTGCAATGAATTTGTCGCATCCTCTCCAGCACTCGGTACAGCCGATGCTTGCTTTCGAGCAGTCTGTTCTGTTAGCCGCTTAGAGTGACGGTCGTAGCTATGATCATCTTCAAGCTTTGTAATGGACAGGACAAGTCTGCTGCTTTTAAGTATCGGGTGACATTCTTGATCTGAAAGTACAATCCTTCTGGAAAAGGGACCAAATTGTGTAAAATATTAGTACTTATGAATCTGGTCATAAGAGCTTACTTCTTATTTCTTGTTAGAGCAGTCTTTTTGGATTTTTTTTTAACTTTGGAGACCGAAATAGGTAGGCCACTAGTTGGCTTAATGTTAAGTTCATAGTCTTCCATTCCTTCTCCGAAGGATACCTCAGGAGAGGCAGGCCCCGATGGTACCTCTCCTACTGCAACAATAGTTCGAAATCAAATTTTGAAATTCCAGTTGTACTTGGATAGCCTGCACTTACACTGGGAAAACTGCATTCGAAGTAGTTGAACACTTGCGGAATCTTTATTCATTCTTCCACGGGCCCGTTGATTCTCCTGCAATCCAAAACCGTTGTAGGATTTGTGGCTTTCCATTACTCGAGATTCGACAGAAGCAATGAGATCGTTGAGACGCTCCTGCATTTTTCTGAGATTTTTCTGCAAAAGTGTTATTTGCTGGATCTTTTTATGGCAGCAGAAGCAATAAAGTCCTTCCTTCAGTCCTTCTGACAGGATCTGGCGTGAGATCGAATGTGACTGGAAACAAGATTCGGAAATTATGTCAGCATCAGCAGAGGAGAAATACTCCGCAGGTTCCAGACAGAATAAACATTTCCCCATTCCTGGAAATCAAAAAAGTGAAAAAACGCCGTGGCCATATGGAGGTGAAGTTTACCTTTTAGTAAAGTTTCTCGGAAATCTTGCTGATCGTCTATTGTAAAATCATCATTCCCTACGAAAGGAAACGTCAGAAAAATTAGCGATGTTGTTTCACTATTTGACTTGTGAAAATCCAACCTTTAGAACAGTTACCTTGCCCATTCATCACAATAATACTGATTGTATCAGGCTCATCTTCCAGTCCAAGTGTAAAGGTTAGAGCTTTCCGATGAAACGCAGCAAGATATGCATAGTATGCCGCAAGTAAAATGTTTCCTTGAAGCTCAGGACCTTTTTGAGTTGGAAGGTTGAGTGGGTCTTCCTGAAGACAGTGAAAAGGGCTGAAGTACTCTTCAGGAAGATAAACAGCATCTTCATTGGGATCACCTGATAAATGAAAAGGAATCAATTCAGAGGCTAGAATGAAATGATATGATGCTACTATAAATCAGACAGAATGGAATCAAATGTGGTCGGCATACATGATGGGCAATAAAGAAGTGGCAGACTATACGCTAAGTCTCGAACAAAATTTTATAAGCCTTAATCTTCAATTACACAAAATGCAAAAGTACTGAGGCGGAAAAGTGAGTTAGTTACCCGCTTCTTCGCTGGGTTGGCGGAACGTGATGCCGTGTCGGTGCTTAAATCGGTCAACCCAAGCACCGCTCACAGTTGGACTTTTCTCATTCAATTCCCCAGCCAGCTCATTTGCTTTCTGCAACAACTGCGCCCGTGTGACAGGAATCCTCAGTGTTCTGCACTCGGTACACCAAGCTTTTAGTGTCGCGTCCAGCTTTGGATGGTCAGTAATTCTAATTCGCTTGGACTCCTAAATTTAAAAATCAGGGTTACACATTTAAACTACTATCTTATAAGAATGAGCCATACTCTGCGACAACTGCTGAGTTCTCGCTCAATTGTGTCTTTTTGCTTTAAGATACTGAAAAAGGTTGACCTTCCTATGCCGTACTTATTGAGGATATCGGTCAATGACGGTTTCGAGATTAAATACTCCTGAATCATCTCCATTTTTGCATGGAGAGTTAAGCTGGCTCGCTCTGGTTTCGACATTTCTAGAAGACGGACCAGGGAGAAGTCTGAGCTCAAAGATCCAGTAAAAGCGTGGCTTAGCCGTGTCCGCTATGCTCCAGTTCCACTAGCACAAAGAAAATAACACAGTTACGGTATACCGGCAACCTAAGCAAAGCTCACCTGAATTATAGCAGCAGTAGAAACAGTTAAAATACCTGCGTTACTCTTTTCAGCTCTTTTGAGGTTAAGGATGCCCTTTAACGCTGCACTACCTCCATGAAACTTGCAGGAGCAATGAGGCAGCTTCTTATGCGTCCACCTCGGGCGTTGCGTATTTAGTAACGTGATTTGAATATTTTTCCGATTTTCTAAAATTCTTAAAATTTATTTTTATTTTTACAATCAGCTGTCACTGCGCTCCGCTGCACGTTTCATTTGAATTTGAAAGGCGGGTTGTGAAGAATGTAAATACAAAGTTAACGGTCAGCAGTCAAAGAGTTAGCAGTACCGCTGAAAAGAAAACCGCACGGGGTCATGGGTCATGAGCGATCTTTCAATCGAGTTTAAGCTTGTTCTCGGCTCACCCCCAGAGCAATAAATAATTTTTCCAGAGCTCTGTGGCGCCGGTGGTGGTGGGAATTCATAGGTAGGACAATCGGTCTTTCGTGGGCCTGGAGATGATGTGTATAAGTGAGAAAAAAGCATCTTATCATCACATGCCATGAATTCCGAAATGTTGCGTTAAATCAACTTCAAAGAAATTAATCTGAATTTTTTTCGACTCTCTTTTGAGTTCGGAAGCTAGAGACCCACCTTACTTTTCAGCCCATCTATTTCGAAAAATCCTTATGGGTTTTTGGGTCTAAGGTTGAAATGCATTTTTTTTTGTCAAAATTAGGAGGGACTCGAACATATAGAAATGAAAAATTTTTGGCTGATCTACAGTGAAAAACGTCCTCTTCTGAATTTTCAAAAAAAAATCCTTTAGCCTATCACCCGTCTTACGCCAATAGGGACTTTCCGATTAAAGGTTTATTTTAAATCGGCCTGAGAATTCGCCTAAAGAGGCCATAGGGTTTTTTGTTAAAATGCATGACTTATAACAAAAAACCCATAGTTCGGTAAAGTACTAGCTCCGGTGTAGCTCCGACTCTAGCTCCCGGAGCTAGAAAACTTGTCGTTCTAGCTCCCAGCCAAAACCCCGTTTTGTCGATTTTTTGTCGATTTTGTCGACTCTAGCTCCCATATTCTTCCCTTCCCCACTTCTCTTTCAACAAAATGATACGGGCCTGTCCAAAAACCTGTTGCCTGAGGTAAGTTCATTGAAGGAAAAGAGCGTAGGCATGAGTCATCAAGTCTCACTCCTTAATCTCATCATTCGCTCATCCCAAAAATCCTTGTGTTCGCATTCTTAATTCAAATAAATTAAGCCCGTATTAAACCGGATTTTCTATCTATAAGTTAAACATCGGCAATCTGATAAATAAATCACTTGATTGTTATTATTCATTCTTAAGAAATTGGAATAATAGTAAGCTGAGGCTGGAATACTCTGAAATCTATATTCCGAAATCTTCAGAATA
>JABASM010000501.1:0-22073 GCA_019776545.1 Brachystomella parvula
ATATTGGGTTTTCGGACGCTTGACCAGCCATTCCTTGATCCCATCCAAATTAAATATTTTTTCCTGATGTGCTTGTAGATTCTCGTAAGTATCCAAAAGTCCAGAGAAAGCTTGAGTGAAAATTTGAATAAAGTTTGCTATGTTCAAATCGGCATGTGTAACTTTTTTTCCTACCTACGAAAGAAAAGAATTTTCTCATAATCTTCTGAATTAAGTCAGAATAAAAATATGTAGGATCCTTACAAAGAAACCAGTGCCATTTTCTTTAAGAATAGCTTCGAACTTTTTGAGATATTTTGGAAAGGTTTGCATTTTAAGAATTTTCATCTGCTCCTCCTTCGATGCCTCATCCTTTTCATAAAGTGCCTTGTAAACGGAAGTTCTAAAATCTGTCATGGCATCTACCTTAAGTGGTAAAAAAAAAAACATTTATATTAGAACTGCTGGATGGGTTGAACAAGGCATCTAAAAGTATCTTACCAATTCCTCGCACTTGGTTGCTTCGTACTCATCATGTCCAACGAGATGAAATTTTCTGGCCAAGTGGCGTGCTATGGTATTTGACTGAGCGATAAATCTGTCATGGCATCTACCTTAAGTGGTAAAAAAAAACATTTATATTAGAACAACTGCTGCTGGATGGATTCGATGGGTTGAACAAGGCATCTAAAAGTATCTTACCAATTCCTCGCACTTGGTTGCTTCGTACTCATCATGTCCGACGAGATGAAATTTTCTGGCCAAGTGGCGTGCTATGGTATTTGACTGAGCGATGATTCTGTCATCTTCATGAAGCACTGGCAGAGAACCCCATGGATATTCTAAAACATGGTTTTCGTTCCGTAATAATTCCTAGCTAGTTCAGTAAGTGGGAAATAAAGGGATGCAGAACAATTCGTGTCTTACGGCTTTCATCATCCTTCAGTTTAGGCCAATCGTCATGTGATACACGAACATCTTCAAATTCAATTCCTTTAAGGGCCAAGATGAGCCGAGCCGGTTCGGCGACCCCGCGGTTCTGTACACAAAAAAATACAAAATTGTCAGCACTGACAACTGATTCGAAGGCTTCGTCATCAAGAAGTAGACTTACGTTGAAGTGCACGAGTTTGTATTTCGGGGCCATGACAGGAATTCAGTTCCGAATAAATCAAAGGAATACAATCTTTATTTTCCAGCAGTTGGATTTTGGATAGGAATTATATGAGGAAAGGTGTTATATTGTGCTGACGGCGGCTGGTCTGGCAGGGTGATGTGCTCTCGAGGCATTTTTATTCCCATCTTCCCATTCCATGCGGGCAGGGGCGGCGAGGCGGTTTTTTGTCCAGAGATGCAAGAAGGGAAACGCATGACCTGATAATCGCGTCCGAATAAACGGTTACCACGTATCGTTAGGGTAGCCCAAGCAATGATTTTTCATGGTGTCACTTTTCTGCAAGACGTCTGTTTTCGGGAGATATCGATTTTTCAATTTTTCAATTTTGATTTCCACAGGGGGTGGGCATCCTCCCGCTCTGCTAAAATCGACCTTAAAATTCATCCGATTTGGGTAAAATTTGCAGAGTGGTAGTTTTGTTATTTTTCAGTTCACACGTAAAATTTAACCTTTGGCCCCAAGAAGGTCACCAGAGGTCAACATCTGCTTTGGAGCTTTTGAGGTGTCCTTGGAAAGCTTATTTCGCGCTGAATTCCAAAATTCCATATCATTTTGAACTAATAACAACGCCTTTACGCCGAATCCAAGCCGAATTTACGCTGAATTCAATAAATGATTATTAAATTCTAAGTAAAATAAGCTTTCCATGGACACGTCATCAGCTCTAAAGCTGATGTAGACCTCTGGTGCCCTTTTCAGGGTAAAATATTAAATTCTACCTGTCAACTAAAAAATAATATTCTACAGTAAGCTACCGTTCTAAAAAATTCAAGCGAAATCGGATGAATTTTAAGCCGAATTTAGCACCCCCTTTACACACACAGGATCCCCTTTAAGCCCGTAGGACCCACCTGCACATCCATAAGACGCAATCAAATTCGTGGACTCTCAAGACGCAGAAGAATTTTGAAATCAAGCCTTGAAAGATTTGATTTTTAGAGAAACTTGAAACCTAAAAATTAAGCAGAGAAAGTTCTGGGGAGAAAGCGTACTCCCCTTCCTTTTTTTAAATATTTTTTTGAAAATGCCATAAGTCTTCAAGCTTCAATCGCATTGAACTGTTCACGTTCAGTCCAGTGTAGTTATTTGGTCTAAATTGGACCCTAGCAAAATAGGATCCTTTCTTTCAGGTGCAAGAATTTAGATTTTTTTTTATTGGGAGTTGATGGGACATGCAATTCCCTCCTCAGTACACACAGAACACAGTTAAGTAACTTGATGTAGCATATAAAGTTAGAAACTAAAAAACCGAAAATTAAGTGATGAAATTCAATTTATTGATGTTTGTTTCTTCATTTTGCCAGATTCATGTATACTACTACCTAGTAGTACTAGTGGTAGTGAACTTGTGAAGAAATGAACGCGTGGGGATGCGGATGCTCTTTTTAGATGAGAATGATGAGGATAATGGGATGATGAGAGGGTCCCCACTGCATTTCTGCCTGAGAAAATCGAAACAGGGATGGAACGCGGAGGTTGGTGGAAGGACAAGTAGGCTGGACGAGTTCGGCCTCCGTGAGAAGACAAAGCCCGGATGGAGGATGCAGACTAGGATTGGATTCTCAGCAGTTTGGTATGGGCTTCACTCAACAAAATCCGAACATGCTCCACTCTTTACCAGAGAATTTTAAAACAGCCGTCCCGAATGATTCTCTCGGTTTTCTCTCACCAGAAGTGCTTCATCACTCTTATACCACCCCGCAACCACCGACCAACACACCACCATGGACCTCATTTGCGCAGATGACGAGGTTTCCCTCCATCTCTAAAAACAAAAGGCTGCCCAACCGCTTAATCCCAATAATGGTTACTGTAAACTAACCTGTATGAAAATTAAATATAATTAAAAATATTCTACCAGTCCTAGTACTATGGATGCTTTTAAATGAATTCCAGGGTTCAAGACAATTTAAGTAATAAAGTCCATATGACCCAGCCCACACCAAAAGCTCAGCTAATCAGCTCAGTAATGATTAACTAAATTAAGAATAATGAATCTTAGCCTTAAACTTAATTTTTACGTGCTTGCTCTATGTGCCGTTGCAAAGTCATGCTCGTCATCACCGCTCCCTGGGCACAGCCCGTGTAAAAAGCCGTATGGGAAATAAAAAGTTTATTTAATCTGATTAATCTTAACCTAATCAAAATTGATAGCTGATGTTACTATACTGCTGCTCAGCATGAATTAGGAGCTAAACTTCTTACCAATTACCAATAACGTTAATCATTGCAATGTCAATACCATGCTTAAAACTCCAGATTCGAAAGAAGCTGGAGTAAAGTTGAACAGGATATCAGAACAACTTCTGTGCGATAACGTGTTTTCTGGTTATAGCAAAGTACTATTGTAAGGTAACCTGATGTAAGTTCCAGGCTCCAAAGCGTCAAATTAAAACTAAGAGTACATTGGAAATTAAAATTAAGCTCCTAAGTAATTATTTCCGACAACAGAGTCAGTTAGTAGTTTAATTACAATAGCAGATTGCATATTCCTTCATCTCCGCTATAAGCCCCCCCTTCTCTCTCTAAAATTGTCTCATCATGGTTGAGCCACCGGCAGGAAACTTCAAACTGTGTTTGTATATTTTTAATTTCCTTTTTCAGTTTTCTAATTTCTTGTATTTCATTTACTAATTCAACTTTACCCGTTTGTAAATTAATAAAAAATTATGGCAAGCCAAAGGAGGGCCTTTGACTTAAACTTTAAAATGGAGGTCGTGAAGTACGCTGAAGAAACATCCGGCCATCGAGCTGCTACCCACTTCAACATCGATCGCAAGCAAATTAGAGACTGGAAAAAGCAGCTACCAGCTCTCGGTAAGAATAAACTTTCCGACAATTAGAATTTCGTTGAATGAAGTTTTTATTTTTTGCATGGTAATTTCAGCAGCACAATGTAGACTTCAAAGTCCACTGGCGTCTTCTGACCTGTCCCGGGAGAAGCTGGTAGCAAGGAAGCGGTTGCCTGTACATAAACTGCCAAATACTAGAGTTAAAGAAAACAAGGACAACACAGAGGAGGAAACACTGGCCGAAGACTTGCAACCAAGCATATTGTCTTCTCCAGTGCCATGTAGAGAAACCCAGTTTCAGGATATCTTCGCGTTTCTAAAAAGTAACTTTGAGCTTAGTAACAGCGGGTAAGTAACCATACGAAAGGGCTGAGACGGATTGTACTATTCTATATACGTACTCAGTTGTTGTTTCTTGTCATAGCTGCTTGTACGTGAGTGGTGTACCAGGTACTGGAAAGACTCTGATAGTTAATTCTGTGTTAGAAGCCTTAAAAAAATCGACCACCACTGAAGGGCAGAGAGAACCGGAGTTCAATGTAAGAAGTTAAAAATTACTCTCAAGGAAAAAGGAATAGATTTTTTCATTCTTTAGAGCGTTTACATTAACGGCCTCACTCTCTCAGCTCCAAACCGTATTTGGAAACGGTTCTATAATGAGCTTGACCCTTCTCAGAAGGCAAGATATGGACCCGATGCAGCTTTTAAGAAGCTGAAGATTTATTTTGAGAAACAGCACCCTCCTATCAATCTTAATCATTGACGAAGTAAGAATTTCGAAAGTTGCAGCATTAGTTATTATTTGTCTAAGCGCCTAATTCAATCAATAGCTCGACCAAATACTGGACCAGCAGCAAGTCATTTTATACCGTCTTCTGGACTGGACTGTGCATCCTGCTAACTTGTTTTCTCTCATCTGCATTTTTAATACAATGCATCTTCCAGAGAGTATATTGACTATGAGAAATTCATCACGAATTGTATAAGACAAGTTTTTTTAATTAAGTGAAGACTAAATGATGATTCATGCAGGGTATGACACGATGTGCGTTTCCGCCCTACACACACGAAGAGCTGGCCACAATCGTAAAAGGAGCCATAGGAGATGATAAATCATCAAGACTCAAGGATGCCCTTCCGCTAATTGCCAGAAAAGTAGCTGCCATTTCAGGTAGATAGGATCACTAGAAAAATTCCGTGCTCCAATTTTGCCAAACCGTATTTGGAAACGGTTCTATAATGAGCTTGACCCTTCTCAGAAGGCAAGATATGGACCCGATGCAGCTTTTAAGAAGCTGAAGATTTATTTTGAGAAACAGCACCCTCCTATCATCTTAATCATTGACGAAGTAAGAATTTCGAAAGTTGCAGCATTAGTTATTATTTGTCTAAGCGCCTAATTCAATCAATAGCTCGACCAAATACTGGACCAGCAGCAAGTCATTTTATACCGTCTTCTGGACTGGACTGTGCNGCACAAAAATCATAATTTTATTCACAGGTTTATTTATCTGTTTATTAATATTATCACAGGTCAGTTCAGAATCCAAACCTACCCAACAATACTCACCAATGTATTTTAGTTTCCATAAGCAAATTATCAGCGGCCCTTCTTTTGAATTCGAGTTTTAGTAATTTTGAAAGTTTTGATTCTTCAAAAATTCTAAAAACCTTATGAAGTTTAACATTCGAAAATCTCTGACCATATATGCGGATACCCTTATAAACATCGACCAAAACTCGATTTCTAAAGGAGTGTCGCTGATACTTTGCTTATCAAACTAAAGTACGTGGTGAGTATTACGGGGTAAGTAGGTTTCGATTTTCAACTCATAAGGTCAAAGCCTTCCCTAGTGAGCTTAAATCTTGTTTACAGGCACTGCACTGGCCTTGAAAAAATGGTGTTGCGCTCTATCATAACTGAACTCCAGTCACTCGGGACTGATGAAACGCAAGTGCTAAACGTGGTTAACCTGGTATCCTCTTCAGCTCCATTTGAACGTAAAAATTAATTGAGCTCAAGACTAACTAACTACAAGATTGTACCATAATATTTTTCTCTGTAGGTAAGGGAATGATGGTCTCAACGGATAATATACTACACGCGCTCCGGAAACTGAACGAATCAAAAATTATTCTAATGGAATCAAAAATGTCGTCTCTCTATAACAAAATTTCTCTGAATGTTTCAATATCTGATATTCAGTATAGCTTGTATACCAACCAAGAATCGCCTAGCACAGCATCAGAATATTCAGAAGCTGTCGTTCGCCGTTCGTCCTTTGGAAAAGGGGATGACAATCACAGACCAGTAGACCCAGCGATTTTGAAAACTGACTACACGTTGGACTATAAGTGATCTCCAGCGTTCTTATTAAAATCTTCACTCGCTCTTAATTTTAAAAGTAATTTGTTTGTGGTGGTGTATTGTCATACCTAGAATCTCATACGACAGATTTCTTTTCCACCTGCAATAAAACTAATCTCCCAGAAACATATTCAGAAATTGCCTTAAGTTGAATTCGGTTTTAAACTGGTAGAAGGCAGAACCGAAATAATCAGGAAAAAAAATAATGTCAGAGTAAAAGTAAAAAAGGACGTGGAGAATTGGGATGTCAGTAGAGTTAGAATCTTCATTGGTAGCTTGATTTCTCAACTCTGTTGGAGACCTGGTCTGTTGGGGCACGAATTTTCCTAATCATGCACGCCGCTGTAATAAAAACGGATTCTGTCAAGCGATTAGGCATATTGGAGAAATGGAACTATTGCCTACTCACTGGAATTTAAAAATCAGGAATCATAACGTGAGCTCTATGTTTGGGTATTTTTCAGCCGTCGTCCGTCCTCCCAGTGGCATTCATATTCTAAAAAAGGTAAGAATTTTTACATTTGATGTCAAGAATGGGATGATTCAGTCAATAACATTGATGAGGATTACAGCAGAACGTTCGTGAGCAAAGTAGTCATGATCCAGGTTCACAATACTAGCCAAAGCCAAGGCGTCAAGCCTAAAAAGAAATAAGCTAAAAATATGTTTTTCAAGCTCTGCTTTTAACTCGACTTACACTGGGTAATTGTTAGTGGTGACTTTAACTTTGTGGTCATAGATTGCCACAAATGGGAGTCTTGGTGCGCATCTGCCGCAGTAATGTATTATGCATTCCGGTGGACCAGGTCTTACTGTTTTTACGAACATGGAGATGAGTTGGCAGTGTCCGAGGCATCGTCTATGGCTGTCGCGGTCACAAACGGCACATTGCCAAGTTCTAGATCCTTTTGCCATAAAAACCTTGCACTGGACACATTTCGAGTCAGCCTTCAACGGACCAATGTACTCTCCATGTAGGTTTTTTCGCATGTATTGGTCGAGAGCCCCTTCCACTTCCAAGTCTCTTCCTTGCTCGTGAGCTAGTTCCCAATTTTCTTCAAATGCGTTGTCCACTTCCTCTTGTAAACTCCCTTCATACTCTGAATTCTGGTGCTCCAAGTATTGAAGATCCTCTGGACGAAATGTGTCACTATTATCTGAATTTTCTTCCAGGAAAGCTTCTTGAGTTCTAACAGGGCTCAAAATTAGAAGCGATGCTTCCGTGACCAAATTTTCATTGTCATCTTGATGATCCATGGTGGACACAGCCATACATCTGGTTTTCTGCTTCGGCCTATAAAAGCTAACTGCCTTTCTTTGCTTAAACTTTTCTTCTGCTCTGTAATTATATTATGAAAGGCTTGTTAATTGCATTATTAAAATTTTAGAACTTAACTAACTTGACTAACTTAACTTACACTTTTTTTCGTTTGTATGGCTTGTCAATTTTCGCTTTCAGCGTTCGCAGTGCCTTTGATTTTGGATTATGGTGAGCCAGAAGCTTGATAGCTGTCACAGCATTCTGAGATTGCTGCTCGGGGATTTGTGCTGGACGGAGGCGTACTTCCACGTTGCTATTGAGTTTTGAGTTGCCAAAATGCTTTTCCGACACTCCATTTGTCAAAACTGCATTGTGGCCTAATTCCTTTAGACAAAACTTAGCCCAAAGGCTAAGATAGGGTGAAAAATGGTCAAGAAAGATATTTACAGTAACTGTTGAAAAGTAAGGATTTTCCTTTGTTTCTTTCAGTAGCAGCTCAAACGTGTTTAGCTGGTGCTGGATTTCATTTTTCATCCCCAACACAAGATGGTAAAATCCAGAGGACTCTCGGATAGTGTGACACTCCAGGTCCTTAGGAGGGGGTTCATTCTCACAAAACTGAAACTCGCTTCGCAAATCTAAGAAAAAAAATTCAAAGGAAGCTGAACTTATTTTGAGTGATTTAAAATCGTTTTATTTACCTTCACCGTCGTGAAGCAAGTTTTTATCGGTGCCTCGAAACATTAGTATTTTTTTTTCTACAGCCGTGGTCAAGTTTTTGCTCAGGAGTATGTAAAAAAAATCGTTGAGAAGTGATTCAAATTCATCCTGAGTTTCACTTAGCGTGAACAGAGCAAGAGCGTGCAAGAATAGATTTTTGACAGCAGCATCAATTCCTTTTCTTGTCAGCAGGCGGCTAGCTCGATGCATTTCATGTGCGAAGCAGAAAGTGATTGCTGTCTTCAGAATTCTTTGCTCTTTTTTGATACAAATGGCGTACGTTAGTTCCAAGTATAAACGTACATCGCCGATGCCATTGAATGATGAAATTAAGCTTCGTAAAAGGGCAGCACTATTGTCGATGTTGACACGAGTAATAACGAAAGGAAGAAGCGAGGTGTTGTACTGCTGAATAGCTGACAGGAACTCTGAAATTAATCCCGAGATACGAATCCAGTCGTGGCAGTCGGAAAGGAACTCAAACACCGGAAGTATAATCTGGAAGTAACAAATATAAAAATTGATGACGAGTGTATCTCATACTTCAAGAATAATGGATCTGATTGTGAAACTACCTTAGCTTCCTTAATGTGGACGACCATGGAGTACAGGAAAACACGTTTTGGAAGTTGGTCATATTTTCTCATAATTGCTCCAGTAGCATCGAAGTGAACTGTAACACCAAGGGGCTCTCCATTCAGCACTTGATGCTCGGCAGCTAGGATCAGCAGTGCCTGTATCTGCAAGCCACTGTACATTGACACGCTGAAGGGGTCGTCGCTGAGCCCTTGGATAAATCCAGGTCGCCATTTGTTTGTAAATTGTCCTTCCATTTCTTTTTTTTTGAGTTTGAGTTCTTGAAACGCGTCTAGAGAAAGTTTGCTGCTGTTAGCAATTTCCTGCTTCATCTGCTTTGCCACCGTCCTCCCAACAATAAGATTTTTTCCAGCGTCAATCCGCACATCCGAGGACGAGATTTGTGATATGGTGAATCCAAAGGATTTTTGAGACTTTAGAGTTTTCTTCATCTCGTCACGCAAATGTCCTCGGACTTGCAACGTTTTGGAATTTATGTGGCCATTGTAGTAGCCATTCACCTCGACTTCAATTTTCACTTGCTGGAATTCGGAAGGAACTGGAAACGTTAATTTGCAAGTGACGTTACAGTCATTTTTATGGATGCAAACGCCTCTTATTGAAAATCTTCCTGGTTTGTAGTTTAGTTTAAATGGACAGCTCGGCCATTTTTCGAGCAATTTTCTTTGTAGAAATGACGTCCATTGGTGAGGGATGAACGCAGATCGCTTGTAATCCCATAACTTCGTCCAGTCCGACTCATTAATTACGAACGTAAACGGGTCACAGGTTTGGATGCTTTTAGAATTTCCTTTTGCTTCACATAGAGCCTTTAAAAGCAATTCGGATCTATTTTCTACCGTTGATTGAAAACCGCATGATGCGCCAGGGCCAGGGCTTTCTGTAAAAAAATGGCATAACTAAACTGCTTGTTTTAAAAATTAAAGTAAGCAATATTCAAGTCACAGCTAACTCCACTGAAGGAGTCACCCTCCTCACTTAGTCTTATACAGGGTGTGCTCAGAAATATTGTACCGAGGAAAATTCTTCAATTTTTAAAATTCAAAAATCCGTATACTTTTTTGAGCAGGACGACTTCAGCAATCTATTGAAAGTTAAAGATCAATCATTGAAGTGAAACTGCTAAACTTTTTTTGTAACATAGATTATATAAGTTTCGAAAAATTTGGAAAATTTCTCCGGTGTACTATTTTGTTGGACACACTGTAAAATCTAGAGATGTGCGCTAGACAAATTCTATGCAGCGATTTCTTCCGCAGAATTGGCACTCGTCCTTCCTAAAGTATTTCTTGGCTGATTCACCAATTCTTACTCTTACGTTCTGGATGGCATAGTTTGCCAGTAGCTTGCAAATCCAGAGAAACGTCAAAATTTGCTGTGGAAGTAGTATGCAACCCGAGGCCACATGATCCGCCAGGGCCAGAGCGTTCTGTAAGAAAATAACAAAGCATTACTAGATTTCTTATTTTTCAAACTAAAGTAAGCAAAATGAAGTAAAGCGTGCGGTCAACTCTGCGGTAGGAATCAACCCCTCTCCCTTTTTAATCAGTCTTAGGCTATACGTAAGAGACGCCATGTACCAGTTGTTAGGAAAATCTGCGCAGCGATTCTTTAAACAGAACTGCCCGTCCTGCGTAAACTATTTCTATGCTTATTCACCATGTCTTACCGTTATGTTTTAGATGACATGGTTTGCCAGTAACTTGCAATTCCAAAGTAACGTCAACTTTAGTCGTAGGAGTATCATGAACTATGGCCCTAATTGGTGTAACTGGGCATCGGCTAGTTCCACAAAACCCGTAGGCATCAATGACCGGACCAGAAGGCTTCTTGAACTTACGGCCTGATCTAACAGTGCATGGGAACCCTTCCTTCTTGATCAAAGAAGTAATGAGAGCCGTCCAATTCGAGCGAAAATTTCTGCTTTCGTAATCCCAGTATTTCTTCCATTCCTGCCAGGGTACTTTGGTCGTCCAAATCTGAAATCAATAATTCTGTTAGACTTCCTTAATTTATCAGATTTTCTCAGTTTATTTCTTTAACACTAAGCAAAGAGAACATGAGGGTATACAAGGACATATTTTGTCTCAAATCATTTCAAATTGGTTAAGCGTATCAATTTTAGATTAATAAAAATAGGATCGGTGGAAACGATGTACATTAGTTAAGGTATAGCTTGAGTCGTAGGTTGATATGCCTAACCAATTATTGCAAATTCATAAATCCACTTAATCGCTCTAAGATTGAGCCGTTTACCTGCTTCTTCATTTTCGCAGTATTGGAGGAAGCCTCATCAGGAATAGATATTAAGTGATTACTAATCCCAGGTTTCATATTATAGGTGGAAGTTAAGCTTTCTTAAAGTCATCACCTGAATGTAAATTAAGCAGTAAGTACATGATTTGCAGATTAGACATTTGATTGCTGTACGTGGCTGCCAAGGCTAATAATGATATTAGGCGCATGAGTGCTGCTATTACCTGTAGACTCAGTTATTCAGGGGTGAATGGTGAATCCAACCACTTGTATAAAAAATTCCAACTTTATTTCACGGGGATGATGATGATGAAGTTGATGAAGGTGGGTAGGCTTATGGTATGGGAAACGCGCTCCTGTGAGCCAGGAAAGAGTGAGTATAAGTGGGTTTTCTCGCCACACCACATATTCGGGAGTGGAGATAATTCGGGACGTCCTTTTTAAAATGCTTTGGTGGAAAAGAAGCCAGAGCGGCGAAAAAGCTACAGACACCTAAAACATTACAAGTTTCCATAACAGCCGAGGCAAAGGCGACATCTTCGGGACCCCAATCATCAGTCCAAATCCGACGCATTTCAGAACGAGTACCTGTAGCTGATCAAACAGTAGACGTCACTTTTTCCGAAGCTGATTCTGGACTAGAAGCCTCCCATCTTCCAGAAGACGATTTAGAAATCAACAAGCTATTCAGGAAGTTAAGCCTAACTCTTCAAGAAACTGAAGTAGAACCTGAAACAGGCAGCACAAACCAGGAACAGACAGATACTACTTCCGGTTCTGGCAGCCCGAGTCTAAATCCACAACGCGGGTCAGAACATTTCATCAATCTATTCCACAGCCCGGTAAAGTAGCAACAGCAGCAACAACAGCAGCAACAGCAGCAACAGCAGCAACAACAGCAGCAACAGCAGCAACAGCAGCAACAACAGCAGCAACAGCAGCAACAACAGCAGCAACAGCAGCAACAGCAGCAACAACAGCAGCACCAGCAGCAACAACAGCAGCACCAGCAGCAACGACAACAGAGACAACGCATACCCACACCACCTCCTTTTCATCCACCACCCTCATATACAGGCGTTTGGAGACCCAAAATGACAACAATCGTATCAATTTGGGAACCACCGGGTAGCCTCGTCTACAATGGACGCCGCGGGGCCCCCTCGATTGAGTTCATAGAGAAGTATCGAGCCATCGCAAAGAACCAGGGATGGAATGATGAAACGAAAGTTGAAAACTTTAGCATGTATTTGCAAGGTTCGGCTAGATGCTGGTTAACAACGTTTAAAGCGGAGTGGAAAAAGGCAAACCCAACACCAGCTTCAGGAACCGCTCCAGTGCTGAAATGGGACGTGCTAGAAGATCGTTTCACCAAAGATTTCAAGTCACGTCTGACTGAGGACGAGCTAACTGCAAGGCTTGCAGAAAGGAAGAATACTTCAAAGGAGACTGTTGAGGAATACTACTACCACGTGCTTAAAATGTGTGACCAGATAGAAAGTGCCCAAGGAGACAAGATTTCTGACACAAAAAGGATCAAGTATCTACTAAAGGGTTTATCCCATGACCAAGCTCGGGAAATCTTCAATCAAAAACCCCAAACACCAAAAGATGTTTTGGAAATGCTCACTCGCCAGGAAGAGTTTGACTTCATCACGGGAAAGAAAACACATTTGCTCCACAACACTGAGGTACAAGAATTAGCAGAAAGAATCGATGATTTAGGATTAGGACCCCAATCACCAAAACAGAAGCAAAGAGATTGGGATTATGGAAATTGGCATGGCAATAGAAATTCTTCTAAAGGAAGTGGAAACCAAGGAAACTGGAATAACAAAGGATACAACCCACGTCGAGACTTTAACGGACAAAGACGTCAAAACTTTGGAAACCAGGAAGTTATGCAAAGAAGTGGGATGCAGAACCGTTCATTCCCCTACAACAGAAATGATGGTAGGTCAAACAACAGAAGGTACACTGGAAATGGAAACAAACAAGGATACCAACAAGGACAATACTATAACCAAGGACGACAAAACCAAGGTGGAAATTCCGGAAGTTGGCAACAACAAAAATGGCAACAGAACGGACAAGGTTATGGAAGACAACAGGATGAACGAGAAAGACGAGAACGTCGAGTTACTTTTCTGGATCAACAAAGTCCAAGGAGAGGACAATCCCCAAGCTCTGAACGAAATACTGATGGAAAAATTGCGTGTTATTTATGCGGTGGACCGCATTACAAGACTCAGTGCCCTAAGGCAAAGAACCGTGAAAGATCACAGTCACCCGCGGGAAACGGACCTAGGCGCCAGTAGGAGGCACTGACGTCACAATTAACATCAATGCCTCCCATACTAAACCCTTACAACCGGAAATTGAATCGGAATCAACCCCAGGAAATCTTAGGACTACAATATTTACTCAGGCTAAAAATAAGATAACCCGATTAGCGGCTTTAATAGATACAGGAGCACCTGTTTCCTTTATAAGAAAAGGGACAGTGCCTAATATGAAAATAGAAGAAATAGAGCATCCACCAATAATCTTCACCTGCGACAAGTCGTCAACTTTAACGCTGTTAGGCACATGCACCATTCCTATCAAATTCAGTAGAAACATGGAGCCAATCTTCCACACGTTCTTGGTAACAACTGAACTTTTCTACGACGTCATCATAGGAAACGACTTCAACCGAAAACATGAATTAATGATTCAGTTCAAGAATTCACAAGAAGAAAATGGAATTTATCAGTACCGAGGGATGAGACTACCTAGACCTTTTAACCTGTCCCATCAAACGCTGCCATTGGATTTAAACCAAATTCAGCACCAAGTTAACAAAATGATGAAACCAGATCCGAATTCTTTCAAACTAATGGTAACAGAAGAATTCGTTTTACCTCCATTCTCAAACATGCGGGTACCTGTCCATCACTACGCCAAAATTGATGGAAAAATTCTGCTTGAACCAAGCGAAAAACTGTCAAATCAGCTTGGAATTTGTATTCCAAAAATGTTCAACATCCCAAAGGAAAATTTCAGTTTGCCGATCGCCAATCCAAGACCAATACCAGTTACACTGTACAAGGGTTGTGCAGTTGGATACTTAACAGAGGGATTTGAAAGCGAAATTACCCCTGAAGCGGAAATGAAGGAAAGGAGAAAACAATCCACTCTGGATAACATAGAGTCAATTTCCATCAACGAGAAACTACCACTGGAAGAACAATTTAAAATCAGACAACTTCTTATCGAGTACGGAGATGTATTCGCATGGGACTTGGAGCAGCTGGGAAAAGCAAAAGATGTGGAATTTGAAATTGACACAGGAGATGCGAAGCCGATTAGTTGTGCACCTTATAGAAAAGCACCAGAGGAAAAACGAATCATCCGAGAAGAAGTGGACAAATTGCTCAAAGCAGGATTAATCCGGCATAGCAAAAGTCCATGGTGTGTAGGCGTCAGCCTAGTTTCGAAAAAGGATTCCAAAGAGATGAGACCAGTCTTGGACTTCAGAAAACTAAATGAGGTCACGAAAAAGGAATTGTTCCCGATGCAAATAATAGACACCTTACTGTCATCCATGCACGGAGCAAAATACTTCACGGTAGTGGACTTTATGTCAGGCTATTATCAGATAAAAGTAGCTGATAAATCGGTTGAGAAAACAGCATTCATCACGCATGACAACCTCTATGAATATTTATGGATGCCTTTTGGATTGACAAATGCACCACAAGTATTCAACAGATACTTGAGGAAAGTCCTTGGAGATTTGCTGTATGATTTCAGTTTTGCTTACTTGGACGATATAGTGATCCACAGCAAAACACTCGATGATCACTTGGGCAACATCAAAGACGTTTTCAAAAGGCTCAGAGCGTACAATCTGACCCTGAAACCAACAAAATGCAAATTTGCAGCAGAAAAGATTGAAATCCTTGGACATGTAGTCACCCCAGATGGAATTTCTGTCAATCCAGCAAAAGTTGAAGCAATCAAAAAGATGCCAGCTCCAAACAATGTAAAAGAAGTAAGAATGTTCACAGGCATGGCTGGATACTACAGGAAATTCATCAAAGATTACTCCGTAATCGCAAGACCACTGACAGCACTAACACGAAAGTCCGTAAAATTCCAGTGGGGAGTAGAAGAAGAAAATGCTTTCAACACTCTCAAGGAGAAATTGACAACAGCCCCAATACTTGCATTCTTCAACGAAAACGCAGAGTTGGAATTACACACAGATGCATCAGGGATAGGATTAGGAGCTATTCTAATGCAAAGAACAGAAGGAAAATTAGAAGTAGTTGCTTATGCCTCAAGAACACTTGGTGATGCTGAAACAAGATATACAACATCCGAACAGGAAATGTTAGCCGTCGTCTTTGGACTCCACAAATTTAGGGATTTTATCTATGGAAAACCCATCAAGATAGTAGTTGACCACCATGCTCTATGCTACCTCAAGACTTGTAGAAATCTGAAAAACATGCGACTTGCTCGTTGGGCAGTAGCACTGCAAGATACTGATCACAAGATAGTACACATATCGGGGAAAAAGCACATACCGAGCGACTGTCTGTCAAGGATGCCTATCCCTCTAAAACCAGAAGACTTAGAAGTTGAGGATAGAATTCCGTTGATGAACTTCATCATTCCTACAGACCAAAGAGAAGAACTTCAAAAGCAACAAGAATTGGATAATAGGATTGCAGGAATCATTCTGACAATCTCTAGGAAGAGAGATGGGAAACAATACAGGAACTTTCGATTGGAAGATGGATTGCTCCAAAGAAGGACGAACAACCCGCCAGAATGGCTTCCAGTTATTCCGAAGTCAATGGTACCGGCAATCCTTCCACGATTTCATGATGACTTGGAGATGGGTCATATGGGAATAGCAAGGACATTAGAGAGGATCAAACGAACGGTCTTCTTTTTCAACATGACGAGTCAAGTTGTTAAATACATCAAGTCCTGTATATCTTGTCAGATGAGCAAGAGCCCTAATGTTAAACCAGCAGGGCAAATGCAGCCTATAAAAGTAGGAGAATTATTTGACAGACTTTTCGTAGATGTAATTGGACCTGTGAAAGTCAGTAAAAATGGTCATAAGTACATAGTGGTAGGCATAGAAGGTCTTTCAAAGTATGTGTTCGCGAAGGCAATCAGGGTAAATAACACAAAGACCATGATCAACTTCCTAATGACCATTTTTCAACAGCACGGACTAGTGAAAGCCATTACAACAGACAACGCTTCAACGTTTAAAGCCACATTCTTTCAAAGGTTCAACAGACTTTTAGGATGCGTGAACATATACACGACTCCATATCAGCACAGGTCAAATGGACTAGTAGAAAGGCAAAATAGGACGATTGAAGAAATACTTTCTACTTTCTAATTACGTTTCAGGTTCACAGACAGACTGGAACAAATATCTTCCCTCAGTTATTTACTGTATTAACACTGCAGTACACAAAGACACGACAGGGTTCTCCCCTTATTTTATTTTGTATGGACGACATCCATACCACCCGCTAGACTTAGTTCTAGATAACAAAAGGAATTCAGAAGAAATTCCCACACGAATAGCAAGAATGCAGGAGGCCAGGAAAATAGCAAAGCTAGGCATAGAAAAGGCCCAATTAAGACAGAAAAATATCTTTGACAAATCGAGAAGAGATTTTGAATTTAAGGAAGGAGACAAAGTCTTGGTGAGAATACCAAGTTTCAATAGGAATATAAGTAGAAAATTGGCAATGCAGTATAAAGGACCATACGTCATTACCAAGAAAAATTCCCCTCTGAGTTATAAATGCGTGCCAGCAAACGATTTGAAAGCGGCTCCACTTAGAGTACACATAGAGAAGTTGAAGCCTTTCTGTGCAAGAGACACAGATTTCTCTGATACTCCGGTATCTTTGACTAAAGAAGAGGAGAATTCTTTGGAATCACAAGATAAAGAGACTCCCGAGTCCTCTTCGGACTCTGAAGATGAGTTTTCAGATTCGACAAGTGACGATTCATCAGAAGATGATGAAATCAATAAATAAGCTTTAAATGACGAAATAGAGAAACAAGCAGAGGTTAAAACAAAATCAGGCCGTATAATTAAAAAACCTGATAGGTTAGGGTACTGAAAGTAAAAATAACATAACCATGTAAAATTTATTATATTAAAATTCTTAGCTAATATGAAGCACACAATCGCAGTAGTTCTGGTTGTAGCCGTAGTCAAAATGCTAATCGCGGAAGAAACAAAGATACGTATAACTTCGGGAGCCTTCATCCGGAATGTAGAAGAAGTGACACCTTATACGGCAACAATTCCGTTGATCTACGACATCCGTTTCGAGTACACGAAATCACCAACTCTTGTAGGAGGAGAAGACTTCTTAAAAATTCAGGAATGCGCAGATGATAACCATACTTCGGACTGTGTCGTTTCATCTTTAATCCACCAGTATATCGACCACTTAGATGGGAGCATAAACAAGCTGATTGAAAACACGACACCTGATGTTTCAACCCCACCAGCAAATCGGCAAAAGAGAGATTTGGAGTTCAACCAATTGAACCCCTTAACTCTTATTGGAGACCTTGAATCCTACTGCTGTGGGTTCGTATCCAAACGGGATATGGCAGGGCTATTTTCAAACGAAGCAGCTATGACTAAGTTCATGAACACCATGAGAACCTCAATAATTACGCAACAGTCCAACATCTTAAAAATTGAGAAACGGAACGAGCTGTTCACATCAAAGCTTAGCGCTGTCATGAACCACACTCACTTCGAATTCCTCGAAATCGCCAGGAAGACAGACGAATACACCAAAACGACATCGACAACAAACAACCACTTTGAAAGAATAGACAGATTGGGAAGTAATCTCGGGAAAGCTATTGTTCATAGCTATGTCAGAATGAATACACTCTTGGAATTCATCCAATTTAAGGACTTGCAGGATCATTGTAGAGCCCAGACCATCCCGATGGTTACAATTCCATTCAAGACTTTGAAGAAAGACTTAAAAGTCTTACGACAGAATCTAATATTGGACGGACATGACTTGGCCTTACCAGCAAACAGAATAGGAGACTACTACAAGCTCAAGATAACGGACTGCACCATCTCAGACGGTCGAATTTTATTCAAAATCAAGATTCCGATCGTGAAAAGAGGACTAAACTGGAAATTATTCCAATTGGTAACAGTGCCATTTGCTTACAAAAATAGCATATGCACTATCCAACATGCACCCACGATGATGGCGACGTCAGAATCAGCTTTCGTTACAATCCAGGGAGCTCAACTTCACCAGTGCGACATAGGATCAGGATTATGCCTTATTCCTCAATTCAACGCTGACCCGATGACTGGACAAATCTGCTCACAAAAATTACTAGACGGAGCGAGCGTAAGCACACTAAAGGAAGTTTGTCTGTTCGAATGCCAGGGGACCAGAAATCAAGCACCCATAGTTACTCAGCTTGACTTCCACACCTTCATAATAACTTCGGGTCCACCTGGAATGCATGTGGAATGTGAAAATATGACTTATCCTATCAAGACTCCAGCGATTAACATAGGAGCCATAGAAATAACTCTCGCGTGTGGCTGCGAAGTTATAATCCCCGGAAGGCACCCAATTCAACCTCCGTATCCTTGTCCCTCGGAAATCACAAAGGAATCAAGGATTAGCATCATAATTCCTTCAATGATGTCTAAAGTGGACGTAATAATACAACCAGCAAAGGAAGTCAAGAAAACCAACACCCAATTTCACAGCTTGGAGTCTGTGTTCAACGAAACGTGGGATTTAGATGCACCAAAGATTAACCTCACTGAGATAACGGCATTAAAGAGATTAATCACCCCATCATTGTACCATTTTACAGCATCTACAACAAGCTCTTTCATCATCATATGGAACGTAATTCTATCGGTCATCGTAGGGTACCTACTCTTTAAGATTTTCGATTCGGGAAATCATTATCTTCTTGGATTTTCAATGTCATCCCAAGTACCTACTGCACAAGCCTTAGATCCCAATGATCACCACTTCTGGAACTTAGTAATCATCATGACTGTCTATGCAGCAATCTTTGTGGCTTTCTTGGCCATAATACTGTACCACCTCTTAAAAAGGCAACAACCAACAGGAAAGACGATTGTCAAACGACCACGGGTTTCAAGGCCTTATCCAACGGAGAAAACGATTGAAAAACTACGGCATTATGAGGACTTGGTAGACATACCAACGGAGATGGAGCTCGAGCTGACTAATGGAGAGACAAGAGAGGTCACAATCCATGAGGGAACACAGTTGAAAGTAACTGTGAAAGATGGCAACCAATAACAAAAAAAAAAAAATACCTGCACATGACGGATCAATGGTTACAACTGGAAATTAAAATAAGTGTAATAAATATTATTGAAAATAGGTTTTAGGAATACTAATTGTTAAAATCAAATTTTAACTTTAAGGAAGCGTTCTCAGGGATTTCTAGTTAAGGAATGTTGTGAAAACTTGACTAATTGTGGATTCCTTATTGGAATATTTCTAGAAAATGGAAAAATGCTCATGGTGTGGAAGACCAAAACATGCGGTGCCACAACCGAAAAATTTCATCCCCAAAAACACGATCACATCGAGGGGTTTCGCAATAAATATCATCCCTCTGGAATTAACATTCTGCAAAGGGTGCAATTTCATGCTCCGTTTTGCCCGTGAAGGACAAACCAGGATGATTGGCTATAAAGATTTTGGAATAGCAAAATCCATCTTTAATGATATTTTTAAAGAATAACGACCGGAAGAAAGTTCAAAACTAGATTGATTCTATTTTTCATTTTTTAATGTAACTTCCCTTAGGGAATTTGGAAAATCAATTAAAAATTTTTTTGGCAAAGCAACAAAAACCCCAAAAATGGATTCACAATTACTCAAGTTTGATTTATTGATGAATGTTTTAGTCATATATATATATATTAGATGGAACAAACGACGTTAAAACAGTTCGAGATAGCTCGGGTTAACATAAATCTGAAAAATCATTCAAAAGGAGAAGATGTCTACCAAATACAAGGTCCAAGGTTCAGGACAGCGACGGACATTATGTACTATTTTCATGTAGACCAAATACAGGAAACAGTCCGAGAATCGCCGACGGAAGTGTCCTCACGTCAACACCTGAATGAAATTTTAACAAAAATTGTAAAAGGAACAATAGCTTTCTCAATATTCCAAAGCACAGAGGGATCATACTTACCGACCAGCAGACTACTAGTGTTGTCAGCCTATGACAAGTCCTGGACCATTGACTGCAGGAAATTCCACAAGCAAATACAGATGGAACTGAAAAAGGTGTTCGAGAATCCAAATACCGTAAAAATCGTATTCAATGGATCAGAACAATTTGAAGCATTAGCACGAGATTTCATGATCTATCCAATTGCTGTAATCGACATTCAAAAATTGGAATTCATCCAGGAACTAAAAATAAAATCCAAGAGCTACGTGGAAATTACTTCATCCATCCTTCACGAAACGATGCTGGACACTAGCATCAATAACTTTGACCCGTCACCAAGCTTCACACGGAGAGCAGTGAGGAAGACAGAAAACATATACAAAATGTGGTGGATGACAGCCGACAGAATTGGAAAGAAGGAAAATCGATTAGATGAGCAAAGAAGAGTAATCCAGAAATTAATTTCACTAACAATATTGGAATTCAATTTTGAAATAAGAAAACCAGAATACAAAATTCCTGACTTCACTGAAGGAAAATTTCCAACCTCACAGGAACTTAATCAGTCAGCAGCCCTCAAAGACGTATTAACAACACTAGCCCAACATCTTGACGCATCAGTGGACAAAATAATGACTCCAACTTGCTTTTGGCACATTGCGTCTTCATCATATGAAGATTTCTTGCATTCGATACAAAAATATTGCTACGGATATGAAAATTCAGAAGGAAAGGACAGGTCATTCATTTTCCAAGAAGCCTTAAAGAAGATTCCATCCCACATGCAAACGGGTGACATGTTGTACGAAATCATTAATCAGGATTCCATCCCACCTCCTCCGGCAACTGCCAGGATCATAAACACGGAAGATGAAGCTTACGAAGATTTCTTGTCTGAATCAGAATATGAGCCAACATTCCAGAACCAGCAGGCGAAGTTAGACTCAGAGATACAGCAAAAACTTATCCAAATCAATAAACTCAAATCTAAGCTGCCCACATCAGCAGCTTCCACAAGTGGAGAATCATCAAAGTCTACGTATTCAACATCCCAAATTAAAAGATTGTCGCGGACTCCCGCAGAGCATAGAGAAAGGCGTCGCCTGCAAAAGCAGAATCAGCGTCGTAAACATGCTGTGAAGCAGCACGGAAGCTCCTTACTTCCTTTCAACACACAACACTTCGGTCAGCATGAGCCGAAGACCCAAGAAACGAGTAGCCCTCAAGTTATTAATTACATAAATTATAACCAAACAAATATACAGCTCCATCAAAATATTGTAAACGTCAACGTGAATGTAGGAGGTATGAATGAGGAAATGTAAATCAGAGAAACACTGAGTATGAATGTAGGTATAAAAGTCCCTAAACTTAAATTTTAAGAATAGCTGAGGTTAGATAGCAGAGAAAGAAAAAATAAGAAACAAAAATGTTAGGAAGAAAAGACGTACATAGCAGCCAAGCCTTAAAAAATTGTTTTCATTTTCCCAAACAGGTATGGAAAGAGTCGTGAACCGTGTTAACGGAAGTCCTCCAATTTTCAACAGAATCAAAATTTTGACGCTGGCCTTTCCACAAAGTCGCATGTACACACACAAGCCCCCGCTGGAGTACTACTTCTACGAGCTCAAATTCTCCGAGGTAAATTCACTGAAAAAG